>CM077649.1:59822161-59847161 GCA_039707465.1 Rhabdophis nuchalis
CCTATCCTTTCCCTTCCTTCTCTCCTGTCCTGTCTCCTGCCAGCCTGCCTGCCTTCCTCTTCTCCTGTCTCCTTCCTTCCTTCCTTCCTCTCTCCTATCCTTTCCCTTCCTTCTCTCCTGTCCTGTCTCCTGCCTGCCTGCCTGCCTTCCTCCTTCCTTCTTTCCTTCCTTCCTCTCCCCTATCCTTTCCCTTCCTTCTCTCCTGTCCTGTCTCCTGCCAGCCTTCCTCTTCTCCTGTCTCCTTCCATCCTTCCTTCTTTCCTTCCTTCCTTCCTCTCTCCTATCCTTTCCCTTCCTTCTCTCCTGTCCTGTCTCCTGCCTGCCTGCCTGCCTGCCTGCCTGCCTGCCTGCCTGCCTGCCTTCCTCCTTCCTTCCTTCCTTCCTTCCTTCCTCTCCCCTATCCTTTCCCTTCCTTCTCTCCTGTCCTGTCTCCTGCCTGCCTTCCTCTTCTCCTGTCTCCTTCCTTCCTTCCTTCCTTCTTTCCTTCCTTCCTTCCTCTCTCCTATCCTTTCCCTTCCTTCTCTCCTGTCCTGTCTCCTGCCTGCCTGCCTGCCTTCCTTCCTCCTTCCTTCCTTCCTTCCTTCCTTCCTTCCTCTCCCCTATCCTTTCCCTTTCTTCTCTCCTGTCCTGTCTCCTGCCAGCCTGCCTGCCTTCCTCCTCTGCTGTCCCCTTCCTTCCTTCCTTCCTTCCTTCCTCTCTCCTATCCTTTCCCTTCCTTCTTCTGTCCTGTCTCCTGCCTGCCTGCCTGCCTTCCTCTTCTTCTGTCTCCCTTCCTTCCTTCCTTCCTTCCTTCCTTCCTCTCTCCTACCCTTTCCCTTCCTTCTCTCCTGTCCTGTCTCCTGCCTGCCTGCCTGCCTGCCTGCCTGCCTGCCTTCCTCCTCTCCTGTCCCCATCCTTCCTTTCTCCTCTCCTCTTGTGTCCTTTCCCTTCCTTCTTTTTCCTGTCCTGTCCTCTTCCTGTCTGCCTGCCTTCCTCCTCTCCTCTCCTGTCCCCTTCCTTCCTTTCTTCCTCCTCTCCTCTCCTCTCCTCTCCTCTCCTCTCCTCTCCTCTCCTTTCTCCTGTCCTGTCTTGTCACCTTCCTTCCTTCCTTCCTTCCTTCCTTCCTTCCTTCCTTCCTTCCTTCCTCTCTCTTCTCCTTTCCCTTCCTTCTTTTTCCTGTCCTGTCCCCTTCCTCTCCTCCCCTCCCCTCCCCTCCCCTCTCCTTTTTTCTCCTGACCTGTCTTTCTTTCTTTCTTTCTTTCTTTCTTTCTTTCTTTCTTTCTTTCTTTCTTTCTTTCTTTCTTTCTTTCTTTCTCCCCCCCCCCCCCCTAAAACCCAAGCCTGCCATAGAAAATGTCTACCTTGCTACTTTGAAAAATACGCTCCCTGGAGCAGGTGTTTCATTACAGGTGGTTGGAGAGGTTCTGTGCCATTCTCCCAGGTGGCTCTCCTTCCTTGCACGCGCCCGCTTTCGTATGTCACCCATAATGCCACTTTGGGGTGCAACTCTACACGAGGAGGTGGGGGGGGGCGGAGGCTGGGCCTTGGCAATGGGCTTTGCTCTCCTCCTTGGGCGATGGGGGGGTTTCGAAAAAGGGCTGAGTAGGCCAGAGAGATGATTCCGGACTGGTGATCATCGGTCGCCTTCGATCTGGAGGCAGACATTGAGGTTCTGTACGGTTGAGCTTCTTTGCATCATTGGATGATTTTTTGGGAAGGGAGGGAGGGTTTGATGGGAGATGGTTGTTTTGCCTGTAATGAGCTGTCTAGAAAGCAGCAGAGCTGTCTGCCAGAGCTAGACTTCAGTGAGGATCCTTTCTAACTTGTCACAGTTATGCATAGAAACCCAGAGGCTGCATTAAGACTTTTCCTGCCTCCCCTTTTGCAAATAACAATACCAAGATATACATATACTGCCGTATATACTCAGGCGTTACCTTAACAGCTCTTAGGGCCCTGGATTAAGACTTCAACTGTTCAGTTTTTACCAGTCCCAGGCTGGGAATCGAATTGAAGATTACATCTTAAATCATCGTGGCACGGGGAAAAAATTATTTCGGTTACGTCGAACCTGTTTTCTCCCGTTAGCAGGCTTTCGGCATCTATCTCTGGGGCTATTTTGACTTAAGGAATCTCCCCCCCCCCAACCTTCCAGGATAAAAGTTCCTGGATTGATCCTTTTCCTCATTAGCCGAGAACCAGCCGAGTGGAAAAGATTCAGGGCACTGTGATCAAACCCAGAACCTTTCCGGAATGGAATTGCAAAATTTTAAGGGTTTGCATTTTGTCTGTCAACCCTGAGGAGGAAATATCAGTCTCTGATAGTGGGGTGGGGGGAGAAACCCCTGTATTTCTCTCTATGTGTCTGCACATGCATGCATGGCATACACACACATGCCTGTACATGCCTGTACATATATACAGTATGTGTAGTAAGTGTGTGTGTATACATGAATAGGTAGCAACGCTCAAACTGCGAGGGATGGAAAATTAGAAAAAAAACTACCCAACTTTCTTTTGTATTTTCTTTTTTGCAGGCTGAAGTGGTTGGTGCTAATTTTTGTGAGGAATTTCAAACATTAGATGCAGAGACAAAGCTAAGACAGATGGATTGATAAAACTAATCAAGGTTATAATATAAGGAGATGTTTCATTAGCATCTGTTTCTATGAAGGAATGTCAACAGAGAACATTACAAATGTGTTAAATGGGAATGTTTTTATGTAATGTCATATAGTTGGATTAAGTACTGGAAGTTTTTAAGAAGAGATAGAATAAAATAGGTTTGCGCTTGCGCGAAGATGGCGGGGTAGCTCTGAAGCTCCGTGTGGGCTGCGGAGGTCGTTGGCATTTTGAGTGCCCCCCTGCCCTCGTTTGTGATCTTGGAGGGCATGGGAGGATGAGGGACCCACCCGGACACCTTAGGGTGGGGTTCGCAACATCGGGGGAAGAGTGGACGGAGCGCCGGCGACTGGAACGCTCGGCGGTGTGAGCGCCGGGCGGGAACTGCCGCAACGGAGGCCGGTGCAGAGGCCGCCGCCCGGACGTTTTAATAGGGCGGAGAGAGGCCGGCTGCACTGAAGAGCTCCGAAAAGCTAAAAGCTGGAAGCAACTTGGTGGCGTGCCGTGGGTGAAGCGGTGGTGAGAGCACCGGTGGCCAGCGGGAATGGTGAGAGAGGCGTGGAGGAAGATGGCGGAGGTGGCGGAGATGCTGGTTTGTTGGAGTGAAGAAGGTGGAGAGAGAGAGTGGAGAGTGTGGAGGGGAGAGGTTGCCGCTGGAGGCCGAGTCGACGGCGGTGGGAGCGCCGGAAGGCGAGAGACGAAGGCGGCGACTGAGGAGCTGGTTGGGGAAAGGCGGAAGGTGGTGGCTGTGAGAGAGCCATGTGGTGGTAGCAGAGAGGCGGCTGCTGGAGGCCAGGCCGACGGCGGTGGGAGCGCCGAGAGGCCTTGGCGAAGGCGGTGACGCGGGGATTGCGGCGGTGAGAGCGCCGAGGTGGATGTGGACGGCCGCTGACCACTGTAATTTCATTTTCCCCCCATGGTCACTCTCCCAAGTCTGGGAGAATTACACCACCAAGGCCTTAATAGGCCCGGAAGAACTGACTGACTGACTGACTGTCTTAAAGAAGAACATGTGACAGCAACCAGTTATGGTCACCCCAATGGTCATCATTGCGAACTATCTAATTTAATTTAATTACATCTATTTACCAATTGATTTATTGGTTTACCCATCCTGCACTTTATTTCACCTGATTTCATCCTACCATCTAATGAATTGACTTGTGTGAATTGTTTTTAACCAACTGCCAACGACTTTTAACATCTGTGCTTTTTAACATCTGTATTGTTCCCATACCCACCCGAGTTTTATATATATAATTATTGAATTTTAATTATCTATTTAAAAATATTTAAAAATGTATTCCAGAGCAAGCCTGCTATCGCTGCGAGAGTCCCCGCTCTCGCAGGTATGGCCCCTTGATTTATCTAGGGCACATCTCGATGATGGTATTGTAAATCCGAAGAGATGGGCGAAGCGCGGCCTTAGGGGATTTTTAGTTTTTAACTTATTTAAATTATCTTTTTTAGGGGGTTCAAGGGAGGGGGGTAGATATAGACAGATGGAGATGGAAACAGCAATTAGTAGTAAGGGCCAGGATAGCAGTCGACGGCGGGAAGCGGAAGGCGAAAGGCAGGGGGATACCCGAGTCGTTCCTCAGGAGGGCATACCAATTCAGAGGGTCGTGGGGAGGGGCAGGACCGAGGGGAGACAATTTTCATCCTCCCGGTTGGTGGCACGCAGCCGTTGGTTACAAACGGTCGGGTGCCACAACCCTCGCAGGCTAGGTGGCCAGGGAATACAGAGCCAGGGTCTGCGGCTGATGTTTTGCAACGCCAGGTCCGTTGTCAACAAAGCCCCCCTCATTAGTGACCTTGTGTCAGAGGGGGAGCCGGATGGTAGGAATTGCGGAGACCTGGTTGGGCCACGAGGGAGGTCATCCCCTCGTTGAAATGTGCCCACCAGGTTACCGCGCATTTCATCAGCCGCGGGCCCTAGGCAGGGGTGGTGGGGTAGCGGTCATTATCAAGGAAGGCCTGGAGCCGAGAGAGACCATTGTGCCGCAGACCTCCGGCTGTGAGTCCCTCTGCATGAAGTGGGGCCTAGGGAGGCAGTTGGGCTTGCTGGTTGTATACCTGGCTCCCCGCTATGTAGCAGCAGCCCTGCCCGAGCTCCTGGAGGTGATCGCTACGGTGGCAGTGGAGACCCCCAGACTTATAGTTATGGGGGACTTTAACCTGCCATCGTTGGGCGAATCATCCGTGGTAGCTCGGGAGTTCATGGCTTCCATGACGGCCATGGACCTGACCCAAGTAATTCAAGGCCCCACCCATGAGGGTGGACATACGCCGGACCTCATCTTCGTCTCGGGCCAATGGAAGAGTGATCTGGGTACAGGGGACATAGACATCATACCCTTGTCATGGTCAGACCACTCACTTCTCCGACTCGACTTTCCGACCGCTGCTCCCCTCCGCGGGGAGGCGGAACCAGAGTTACCAATCTGGTACCGCCCCAGGCGCTTGATGGACCCGGATGGGTTCCAGACAGCGCTTGGGCCATTTCCTGTATCCCTGACCCGCGCCCCGATGGAGGACCTCACGGCCGCATGGAATAGTGCGGCCGTGGGAGCCTTGGATCGGGTCGCGCCCTTGCGGCCTCTCTCGCGGCGGCGAACCACCCTGGCTCCTTGGTTTACTGAGGGGCTGCGGGTGATGAAACGCCGCAAGAGATGCCTAGAGAGAAGATGGAGGGCTAGCCGCTCTGAATCTGACCGGACACAGGTAAGAGCCCATTTACGGACTTACATTGTGGCGCTGAGGGTGGCCAAACGTCATCATTGTGCCACCCTCATAGCATCCGCAGAAAACCGCCCTGCCGCCCTGTTTAGGGTGACCCGTTCCCTCCTTCAACAGAGGGAGCGGGAAGCCCCGTTACAGGGTAGGGCAGAGGAATTTGTGATTTTTCTGCAGGAGAAAACCGCCCAGATACAGAGTGAGCTAGCCCCCATTCATGGCCCAGTGGGATGCCACGAGGGAGATCTTGTTTGGGAGGAGTTTGACCCCGTTACTTCCGAGGATATGGACAGGTTACGTGGGCGACTGCGAGCCACCACATGTTCATTGGACCCGTGCCCCTCCTGGCTTGTACTGGCATCCTGGGAGGTGACACGAGGCTGGCTCCAAGAGGTTATCAACGCATCCTTGAGTGAGGGTTCCTTGCCTGCCTCCCTAAAAGAGGCTATGGTGAGGCCCCTCCTCAAGAAGCCCTCCTTGGACCCAGCTCTTTTGAACAACTACCGTCCAGTCTCCAACCTTCCCTTCTTGGCGAAGGTTGTTGAGAGTGTGGTGGCACAACAGTTTCCCCGTCACCTGGAGGAAGTTGACTATCTAGATCCGCGCCAGTCCGGCTTTCGGCCCGGGCATAGCACCGAGACGGCATTGGTCGCGTTGGTAGATGATCTCTGGAGGGCCAGAGATGGGGGATGTTCCTCCATCCTGGTCCTATTAGACCTCTCAGCGGCTTTCGATACCATCGACCATGGTATCCTATTGCATCGGCTGGGGGGGTTGGGGGTGGGAGGCACCGTTTTGCGTTGGTTCTCCTCCTACCTCTCTGGCCGATTGCAATTTGTGCGGGCAGGAGAGCAGAGGTCGACCCCGAGACCCCTCACATGCGGGGTGCCTCAGGGGTCGGTCCTCTCGCCTCTCCTGTTTAATGCATATATGAAGCCGCTGGGTGAGATCATCCGTGGTTTCGGGGTAGAGTACCATCTGTACGCTGATGACACCCAGCTGTACATATCTACCCCAAACCACCCCAACGATGCCGTAGCGGTGATGTGCCAGTGCCTGGAAGCCGTGCGGATCTGGATGGGAAGTAACGGACTTAGGCTCAACCCGACCAAGACCGAGTGGCTGTGGTTTCCGGCTGCCCGATTCAACCAGCTTTCTCCAACGCTGGCCATAGGGGGCGAACATCTTGCCCCTGTGGATGGGGCGCGCAATTTGGGTGTCCTCCTGGATACCCGGCTGTCTATGGAAGAGCAAGTGACAGCCGTGGCCAGGAGGGCGTTTTACCAGGTTCGCCTGGTTCGCCAATTGCGCCCCCTATTGGATCGGGACGCCCTTCGCACAGTCACTCATGCCCTCGTGACATCCCGACTGGACTATTGTAACTCTCTCTACATGGGGCTCCCCTTGAGGTGCACCCGGAGGCTTCAGTTAGTTCAGAATGCGGCCGCGCGAGCAATTTTGGGCACCTCTAGGTTTGCCCACGTAACACCGCTCCTGCGCGAGCTGCACTGGCTACCTGTCGTCTTCCGGGTGCGCTTCAAGGTGTTAGTTATCATCTTCAAAGCGCTCCATGGCTCGGGACCTAGCTATCTGCGAGATCGGATCCTGCCCCACACATCCTCACGACCGATTCGCTCCCACAGAGAGGGGCTTCTCCGGGTGCCGTCCACTAGACTTTGTCAGCGGGCGACGCCCAGGGGAAGGGCGCTCTCTGTGGCGGGCCCGGCCCTCTGGAACGACCTTCCCCCTGATATTAGAACGACCACCGACCTCCGCTCCTTCCGTGTAAAATTGAAGACCCATCTCTTTCGACTGGCCGGCCTTGAATAGTTCTCTCTGTCTTTTAACTACAAATTTTAATGGGTTTTTAATTTTATATTTTTAGCACGGGTAATTATTTAATTCTATTTTAAGTAATGTTTGTATTATTGTATATTGTTTTTAATTATGCCTGTGCACCGCCCCGGGTCCCTGTGGGGAGAGGGTGCGGTTAATAAATCTCAATTTATTATTATTATTATTATTATTATAAAATAGAATAGAACTATAGAATATAATAGAAATAGAACAGAAAATAGAATAGAATAGAATAGAATAGAATAGAAAAGTTGGAAGGAACCTCCGAGGTCTTCTAGTCTAACCCCCTGCTTAGGCAAGAAACCCTACACCACTTCAGACAAATGGTTCTCCAATCTCTTCTTAAAAACTTCCAGTGTTGGAGAATTCACCACTTCTGTTGGATTGGATAACCATTTGTCTGAAGTGGTGTAGGGTTTCCTGCTTCAGCAGGCAGCTGGAGTGGAAGACCTCCAAGGTCCCTTCCAACTCTGTTATTCTATTCTAAATTATCTGCACAACCGAAAACGTAGAGAGTCAGAGGATCCCTGTACTGTACCTGAAGACAAGCAGTCAGTGTGGGCTGACTTGCCAAAGAATTTCTAATAAAGTTGTGAAGCAGCCACAGGGAACCCGCAAATCAACTGCACAATATATATTGTGATACATCTATATATCTTCTGAGCAGGACATATGAAAATGCTTTTTTTTAAAATGCATCAATTCCATTGATAGTTTGTACGTTATGAATACCTAGGAGAATTCTGTACCCTGCCTGAGTCCTTAACAAGAGCATAATGACTCACACATGGTAATTTTTGGCTATTCTACATCGTTTCTTGTTCAGCCTTATTTTGACCCATCTAAATTGTTTGTGTGCCCATTCTTCTACGCTTTGAAAACATCACTATTAATATGTACAATCGGTACCCAGCTAACTGTGGTTACATAATATATATGACTAAGGCTTCAGTAACTTAAGAGCTCGAAAGCAGGTTTCTTATATATTTATGCAAATGTCAGAAACTTGGTTAATAGAGACGGGTTAGAATGTCGAAGTATTGCCAGAAAAAAATAAGCATCTTTTAAATCATATACTCTTACTGATGAATATGGATTGTGAATATACACAATCACTCTCTCCTACTCCTCATAAATATTATATGCTTGTGTCACAACACCCTGTTAAGCCCCAATTAAGGGAGGAAGCATACTGCTTTCCTTTTCTGCCTTTCGGCTCATCACCAGAGACCATCTAGGCAGAAAGCTATGAGTTCCGTTGTGTACTTTTTTTATATGTGTGTTAGGTTTTTTTGAGCTGATCAATAAATACATCAGGGAGACTAGGATAGATCTATTTCAAGCTATTTAGCTCTCATCAGCTAGCCATACCCTTACTGGGATTCGAACCAGGGAAGTATTACATAAGTATTATATTACAACTAATAGCTTTCTGTCTAGATGGTCTCTGGTGATGAGCCGAAAGGCAGAAAAGGAAAGCAGTGTGCTTCCTCCCTTATTGGGGCTTAACAGGGTGTTGTGACACAAGCATTCTCCTGTCTCAGCTAATCAGGATAAGAACCAGTAGTCTAGAGGCAATTGCGGCTGCCTCACATGTAATACTTCCCTGGTTCGAATCCCAGTAAGGGTATGGCTAGCTGATGAGAGCTAAATAGCTCGAAATAGATGTATCCTAGTCTCCCTGATTTATTTATTGATCAGCTCAAAAAAACCTAACACACACACACACACACACACACACACACACGTCATTATGGTTGATTGGGAGCTGCCCAGTGTTTGATATAAGACAGGAGGACTATATAAATATTTTAAATAAATGAACATTATTTAAGACTATATTGTTACAGAGCGGTGTCATTAAATAAGCCACGCATGTCAAAAATATATAGGCTGTATCAAAAGTCATGCCCCATGGGACAATCGCAATATGCTTTCTTCATTTAAAAAAAAAAGAATAAATGTGCCTGTATTTAGAAAGGTTCAAATAATAATAATAATAATAATAATTTCAATTTGTAGACCGCTCCCTCTCCCCATAGGGACTCGGAGCGGTGCACAGGGAAAAATAAAACAATAAATATACAAACACATTAAAAACAAATTAAACATATGCCTGTGCTAAAAAATTCCCCATTAAAATACTAAAATTCCCAATTATAAGTAGCTAAAAACCCCATAGAAGAGAGACTACCCTAGGCCGGCCAAGCAGAAAAGATGCGTTTTTAATTTTAGACGGAAGGAGCGGACGTCCGTGGTCGTTCTAATGTCGGGGGGAAGGTTGTTCCAGAGGGCTGGGCCCGCCACAGAGAGAGCCCTTCCCCTGGGTGTCGCCCGCTGACAAAGTCTAGTGGACGGCACCTGGAGAAGTCCCTCTCTGTGGGAGCGAATCGGCAGTGAGGATGTATGAGGCAGGATCCGATCCCGCAAAGATCACGCATCAGATAAATGTTTAGAACAAAACGGCAAGCCATTTGAACTTTTAATTGAATCAAATCCATTGTGGATGGGGGCATGATTTTTGCTATGCTCTGTATATATTGAGTGAGGTTTGGGCAGCATGGCTGCAAAATGTTTCTGGTATTTTACCTTTTTATTTCTTGAAATAAATAATTTCTAGATGGCGAAAAAAATCAAAAGCCTTAAAAGAAGAAAGTTGTTGGTAATGCAGATTTTTGTGGTTGATTCTTTTTTCTTTTGGTGTTCATAGCATAAATGGGTCACTTGATAGTAAACTTTTATTAATCCACATTTTAGAATTTCTAGACAAGTGACTAAGATCTGCTCTCAGTCAGATCTTCCATAATAAGCATTTTTCATCCAGAGGGCATTCAGAAAACATAACACAATTAGATTTCCCAACCTTTGCAACTTTAAGATGCGTGGACTTCAATTCCCAGAATTCCCCAGTCACCCATGCTGGGAAAGTCTTAGGAATTCTGGGAATTGAAATCCATGCATCTTTAAGGTGATGGGAAACCCTGGTATATACTAATGAATATCATTATTTTGCTCTTCCTGTTCCAGATAAGATAGCAGCTTAACGGAATTGGAAGGGACCTTATAGGTCATCTAGTCGTCGTGCCCCAAGCAGGAGACCCTACACACCATTTCTGACACCCCAATCTCTTCTTGAAAGCCTCCAGGGATGAAGACCGCACAACTTCCGAAGGCAACTTCTGTCCCATTGGTTGATTGATCTTACTGTCAGAAAATCCCACCTTATTTCCAGGTTGAATCTCTCCTTGATTAGTTTCCATCCATTATTCCTTGTTTAGTCTTCAGGTGCCTTGGAAAATAGCTTAACCCCCTCTTCTCTGTGGCAGCCCCTCAAATATTGGAAGACTGCTCTCATGTCTCCCCTGGTCCTTCTCTTCACTATTTATTTATTTATTTATTTATTTATTTATTTATTTATTTATTTTATTACATTTATATCCCGCCCTTCTCCGCAGAGGACCCAGGGCGGCGCACAGGAGATTTAAAACATACAAAATAGAACATAGATAAATAATTTAAAATATATATTAAATCCCAAACCTGTGCTAAAACCAATTATTAATTAAAAACCCAATTTAAAACTTTTCTAAAAGTCCCCATGGGAGGTTAGGCTAGGCCGGCTTGATGAAAAAAGTATGTCTTTAGACATTGGCGGAAGAGGCGGAGGTCGGTGATGGTCCGGAGTTCAGGGGGTAGGTCGTTCCAAAGGGCTGGGCCCGCCACAGAGAAGGCTCTTCCCCTGGGTGTCGCCAGTCGGCATTGTCCGGCCGACGGCAACCTGAGGAGGCCCTCTCTGTGGGAGCGTATCGGTCTAAGGGATGTATGGGGCACGAGACGGTCTCGCATATAGACTAGGCAGGCTAGCCAGGCCCAGTTCCTGCAACTGTTCTTCATATGTTTTGGTCTCCAGTCTCCTAATCATCTTTGTTGCTCTTCCCTGCACTCTTTCTAGAGTCTCCACATCTTTTTTATAATGTGTTGACCAAAATTGGATGCAGTACCATATCTGCTCAGCAATGGTGATATTTCTGTAATATTTCCCAATGATGCTTAGTGCCAGCTGAAGCAGCATAAAATACCCCCCCCCCCTTTGGTGGCTCCTGATTTCCTCCCAGGACATAGTATAATTTCCTGGATATTGGGGGGGGGGGGGGAAGAGAATGAATATCTTACTATAGTTCCTTACTCCACTGTGCACAGGAGAGTAGAGATTGTCTCATGGCCAGAATCGAGCCCAAAATCTGTGTTGTTAAGGGGCACATTTGTTAAGTGGGCTTTGCCCCATTTTATGACCTTTCTTGCCATAGTTGTTAAGTGAATCAAAGCAGCCAACAAATTAGTAACATGGTTGTTAGGTGAATCTGGCTTCCTTACTGATTTTGCTGGTCAAAAAAATTGCACCTGACTTAGGACACAGCAACAGTACTAAGTATGAGCCAGTTGCCAAGCATCTGAATTTTGATCACATGATCACGGGGACGCTACAAAGGCCGTAAGGGTGAAAAACGGTCATACGTCACTTTTTTCAGTACCGTCGTAACTTTGAATGGTCACTATATGAACTGTTGTAAGTCGAGGACTGCCTGTATCTATTCCTAATTATTAATGGTTGTAATTGTGAAAAAATGGTCCTACGTCACTTTTTCAGAGCCGATGTAACTTTGAATGGCCACTAAATAATCATCATCTCCTTTTAAGAACCACATAACCCCTTGGAGGGGTGGAATGTAGGCAATTGAATGGAGCTGGGGGTTTATTGACCGGATGCCCTTCCCTGTCGCCAGTACAGAGTTTTTGATTAGCAGATATTTTCAAGGTGTCCAGAGAGAGAAATATCTGCCTCTACCTAGGATTGAACTCACAGCCTCCTGATTGTGAGATGAGAGCTCCAGCTCTAGGCCACCGTGCTACTCAGAACTCATCCTGACCCAAATGTTTTTCTAAAGGCCGGTCACTAAATGAACTGTTGTAAAGCGAGGACTACCTGTAAACGTTTCTAATATAGGAACTTCCATTTCTGTTGCCAAATGTCGTACCATATGGCATGTTAATTTGGGAATCACTGATTTTAAGGATGAGCTAGTACAGTGATGGCGAACCTATGGCAGGCGTGCCACAGGTGGCACGTGGAGCCATTTGACAGGGCAGGCGAGGTGATGCCCTGTCAGCTGACCAGCGCACACTGGCTAAAACATATGAGGAACGGTTGCAAGAACTGGGTATGTCTAGTTGAATGAGAAGAAGGACTAGGGGAGACATGATAGCAGTCTTCCAATATCTCAGGGGCTGCCCCGAAGAAGAGGGAGTCAAGCTATTCTCCAAAGCTCCTAAGTGTAGGACAAGAATCAATGGGTGGAAACGAACTAATAATGAATTTCCTAACAGTGAGAACTATTCATCAGTGGAACAACTTGCTTCCCAGAAGTTGTGAATGCTCCAACACTGGACGTTTTTAACAAGAGGTTGGATAGCCATTTGTCTGAAGTGGTGTAGGGCTTCCTGCCTGAGCAGGGGGTTGGGCTAGAAGACCTCCAAGGTCCCTTCCAACTCTGTTATTCTGTTCTGTTAAAAGGTAACAATGGAAACGTTTCAATTTGTCATAAACGTTTTGTCTGGAGAAAATATAGTGGCAGGTATCCTTTCCTTTTAAATAAAATTGACCAGCCGTTTGCCGGTAATTTTCATATGATAACTGAAGTGTCTGCAAGTAGCATTGGTTGCGACGGTCATTTTCAGTAACTCCTGTTTTATTCTTCCGCCGTGGGAAAAGGCTTATTAAATAGAAATTTTTGCTAGAAAAAACGATTCCTTCCAAAATACAATATACCGAGAGAGAGAGACTGGCACTGTTTCTTCATTCAGCTGGCGCAGAGTAGTTCTGACAACCTGTTGGTGCCCTATATTTTGCCTTTCTTTGTTTCTCTTGGTGTTGGGGTTGACATTCAACAGTTATGAATAAACAACGTGGCATTAGTTGGCAATTTGTGGCCTTTAAAAGCAGATAAACATTTCCAGCGCAGGGAGCAGATGCATACGTTACGTGCTTTAGCATCTGCTGATTCTTGTAATGCAGCCTTCTTGAAAAAAAGACCGACTTAGTATATACAATGGGTGAGTTTGTTTTACACTGGCATGTAATTTCCCCCCCTTTTTTTAATATCTTTTTTTTTTTTTAGCATAAAAACAAATAAAACATACATCCAGTTTCAATTTTGTGTAGCATGTCGTTTGGTCACAAGTTTTTGTGCATCAATCTTTACAATTACAAGCCGCTCTGGGTCCTATTGGAGATAGGTGCGGGATATAAATTTAATAAAATCTAAAAATCTAAATAGTTACTAATTTTCCATCAAACATAGTCAGGTATATCGCCATTGTTGGGCTTTTATATGTTAAATTAAAATTAGTGAGCCTTCATTTCAAACCACCTGATTTTCTTAAATACTTAATTATCTGCTGAATAACAATTCAACTTTATCAAACCACTTATCTTTTTCTGTTATTATTTAAAGAATAGAAAATAAAAGTTTTCCCTGAATTCAGGTTATACAACATTGCTTTCAATTATCTTTAGAGAACACAATACTTATATATACAATACAATACAATACAATATAATAGCAGAGTTGGAAGGGACCTTGGAGGTCTTCTAGTCCAACCCCTTGCATGGGCAGGAACCTTATACCATTTCAGACAAATGGCTATCTAACATCTTTTTAAAGACTTCCAGGGTTGGGGCATTCACAACTTCTGGAGGCAAGCTGTTCCAGAGGTTAATTGTTCTAACTGTCAGGAAATTTCTCCTCAGTTCTAAGTTGCTTCTCTCCTTGATTAGTTTCCACCCATTGCTTCTTGTCCTACCCCCAGGTGCCTTGGAGAATAGTTTGACTCCCTCTTCTTTGGGGCACCCTCTGAGATATCGGAACACTGCTATCATGTCTCCCCTGGTCCTTCATCAAACTAGACATACCCAGCTCCTGCAACCGTTCTTCATATGTCTTAGTCTCCAGTCCCCTAATCATCTTGGTTGCTCTTCTCTGCACTCTTTCCAGAGTCTCCACGTCTTTTCTACATCGTGGCGACCAAAACTGTATGCAGTATTCCAAGTGTGGCCTTACCAAGTGGCATCAACACTTCACGTGATCTAGATTCTATCCCTCTGTTTATGCAGCCTAGAACTGTGTTGACTTTTTTGGCAGCTGCTGCACACTGCTGGCTCATATTTAAATGGTTGTCCCCTAGGATTCCTAGATCCCTCTCACTAGTTGCTACTATTGAGCAAGGTACCACCTATACTGTACTTGTGCATTTTGTTTTTCTTGCCTAAATGTAGAACCTTACTTTTTTCACAATTAAATTTCACATTGAATATCACATAATCCAACTCCAAATAGTATTTTCCCAATATAAAACCAAAAGGTTACCAAGTATTTCACTTCATATATATCTCAGTCGGCATGTAATTTCTTGTGGGGTGGTGCGGGCAGTATGTGTTAGTTTGTGTGTGTGTGTGTGTGTGTGAGAATTGGTTTTGTTTTTCCAAGAGATGTTAACCAAGCACTTGTGTATGCAGCTTCTCTAGTTATGCTGCTCCAGAGACGTATCTTAATGCCATGTTATTATTCAGTGCCCTACACCATTTCCAGCCAAAAGGATGTTCTACTGGGGATGAATTAAGAGTCATTAAGGACAGAAACAAGCATATCTTCCACAGGCCAGTAATGTGTGCTTGCCCGTGATTGCTATATTCGCACAATGGCTGGTTTAGGAATGATGGCTCTTTCTCTTCCAAGTACCTGGAGGAGAACGAGCTGATTAATTATAGAGCTTCTCTACTTTTTGTTGGAGTAACAGGGTTGGAAGGGACCTTTGTAGGTCATTGAGTCCAACCCCTCCCCCCCGCTGTCCAAGCAGGTGACCCTACCCCATTTCTGACCAATGGCAGTCCAATCTCTTCTTGAAAGTCTCAAGGGGGTGAAACATTCCTCTGTCCTATCTCTTGAACAGTGGTGGGTTATAATACAATAGCAGAGTTGGAAGGGACTTTGGAGGTCATCTAATCCAACCCCTTGCCTAGGCAGGAAGCCCTATACCTTTTCAGACAAATGGCTATCCAACATCTTCTTAAAGACTTCCAGTGTTGGGGCATTCACAATTTCTGCAGGCAGGTTGTTCCACTGGTTAATTGTTCTAACTGTCAGGAAATTTCTCCTTAGTGCTAAGTTGCTTCTCTCCTTGATTAGTTTACACCCATTGCTTCTTGTTCTGCTCTCAGGTGCTTTGGAGAACAGCTTGACTCCCTCTTCTTTGTGGCAGCCCCTGAGATATTGGAAGGCTGCTATCATGTCTCCTGGATGCCGTATTCCAAGTGTGGCCTTCCCAAGGCCTTATAAAGTGGTATTAACCCTTCACATGATCTTTATTCTCTCCCTCTGTTGATGCAGCCTAGAACTGTGATGGGTTTTTTGGCGGCTGCTGCCCACGACTGGCTCCTATTTAAATGGTTGTCCACTAGGACTCCAAGATCCCTCTCACAGTTGCTACTATTGAGCAAGGCACCACCTAATACTGTACCTGTGCATTTCGTTTTTGTTGCCTAAATGTAGAATCTTACTCCTGTTCTGTGAGGTATGGCCCGGTACAGGCGTACTGGTTGCTGCTGGGAGCAGTGGCCACTGTACTGGAACGGTGTTTCGTTCGCCCACCTTGAGGTGGCCGTCCCTCCCTGTTGCAGCGTAACAGTTGCGACGGGATCTGGAAGCCACCACTGCTCCCAAACCCTTGAAGTAATGCTATTGGAACAGGTACAATAGACAGCACTTTTAGAGCAAGTTCTTCAAGAAGGTTATAAGTATAGTACAAAGCCCAGCAGGTTCCATCTATCACTACAACGATAGTATAATAGTAGTATAATAGTATAATAGTAGTATAATAATAGTATAATAGTAGTATAATAGTAGTATAATAGTAGTATAATATTAGTATAATAGTAGTATAATAGTAGTATAATAATAGTATAATAGTAGTATAATAGTAGTAAAATAGTAGTACAATATTAGTATAATATTAGTATAATAGTAGTATAATAGTAGTATAATAGTAGTAAATAGTAGTATAATAATAGTATAATAGTAGTATAATAGTAGGGGCGTGCATAAGCGCCCCAGCGTGCTTAACGTCCCTGTCCTACGGTTCTTATTTATTTGTACCCATTTCCTGTGTTGCTATTCGTGTTTATTCTCATTCCTGTTATCTCGTACATGAGTGACAAACGACATAAATAAAATAAATATATGAGAGGCCTAAAACATCAACTCTTTGGTGCCAAAACGCATTTGACGTGTGGCTATTCTGCTGTTTGTTTTCCGCTTGGCTCTGTGATGTATTTGAAGAAACTTGCCTCGCACCGAAATGACGTTTTTAAACGCTCAATGGAGATAAATGGAAACTTTGAACAGTTCATTATTCATTGAAGCGTTGAGAAATTAATCCAAAGCTCCTTACACGGCAATATTTTAGATCTCCGAATTAGGCAAAGACCATTGGGCTCTCTGGACTGGAGGGAATCCAAGCCATATAAGTAATCCTGGACTTATGACCGTGACTGAGCCCAAAATTCTTACTGCTGAGTGAGACCGTTGTTAAGGGAGGTGTTTGCTCCACGTTGCGACCATGCTTGTCACACTTGTTAATCACTGCAGATGTTAAGTTATTAAGACAGTTGTTATGTGAACCTTACTTCCCTATTGTCACAAAAGGAGATCACGTGACCACGGATCTTGGCCACCGACTGTCAGGGTCCCAAGTAACACCTTCCCCAACGAAAGAAGACTCTGAAGTCCCTCAAAGTTCCATTTTAATCGAGATGTCCTATTGGCTCGTCTGGGAAAACCCGAATCTGAAAGTTTCCAAGCCCCGGTTTGCAGCCTGGTGCTGAGCCGTGGTTGATTGAGAACCGGGCCACATGTTGTGGCCCAACAGCGGCCAAGCCCCACCACACATGTGCCTCCCACCGGCCAGCTAGTATTCGGGAAGCCACTGAGAAGCCATTACCATGGCAACACCACAGCACTGTACAGTAGACTCCATTTTACGGTAGCACAGTAGAATCCATTTTAAGGCACAACAGGCTGTATCTTAACAGAACACAAGAGGGATGTTAACCCCTCAGTATTTCTTTCCAGAGAGTAAGTCATCTCTGTGCCAAGCTTGGTTGAAATTGCTCGAGGCGTTCCAGAGTTATGCTGAAACACACACACACACACAATACAATACAATACAATACAATACAATACAATACAATACAATACAATACAATACAATACAATACAATACAATACAATACAATGGTAGAGTTGGAAGGGACTTTGGAGGTCTTCTAGTCCAACCCCATGCCTAGGCAGGAAACCCTATACCGTTTCAGACCAATGGCTATCCAACATCTTCTTAAAGACTTCCAGTGTTGGGGCCATGCATTTGTACCCATTTGCGGGGTACACATGTGCCATGCATGTGCAGGGTGCATGCAGGGGGGGGGTGCTCACATTGTATTTTGGGGCCTCGCATGCCCGCCCCCCACACCCCATTTTGGCTTCCAGGTTGGTGCAAGCCCAAAATGGGGTGCGGGGGCGCCCGCCCGCACATTGCATTATGGGAACAGGCACGCGCACACACTTTCGGCGCGCGACAACCAAAAGGTTAGCTATCCCTGGTCTATTATGTTCTGAAATTCGAAGCCGGAAATAAATGCGCTAATGGCACTGGAGTGTTCAAGATGCGATGATGGTGGCTTTATTTTGAAATCTTGGAAGCCACAGCGTTTTGAGAGTGGCATCAGGTATAAATCTTATGTTGGAAGACAGCTAGGCTCAAGAGGCTCTCTTGACAGTCAGTTTAAACTGATCATATCCTCCCAAATGTTCACTTCACAATTTTCTGATACTTGCAAGAGCTTTATAACAAAACAGGAAAAAGAAACCCAGATATCTTCTGGCACAAGCCGGTCTTTAAAAGAGAGAAGGTTTGAAAACGATTGCTTTAGGATTGTGGGTGGCGTTGATTTCGAATTTACATTGCAAATTGTTTTGTAGGAACAGAGATAGTGGCCTTAAAGCAAGGTTTCATCTTAGCCCTGTATTTTTTACATATCTAAAAGTGAAGAGCAACAAAGAGGATTAGGGGACTGGAGACTAAAACATATGAAGAACGGTTGCAGGAACTGGGGATGTCTAGTTTAATGAAAAGAAGGACTAGGGGAGACATGACAGCAGTGTTCCGATATCTCAGGGTTGCCCCAAAGAAGAGGGAGTCAAACTATTCTCCAAAGCACCTGAGGGCAGAACAAGAAGCAATGGGTGGAAACTAATCAAGGAGAGAAGCAACTTAGAACTGAGGAGAAATTTCCTGACAGTGAGAACAATTAGTCAGTGGAATAACTTGCCTCCAGAAGTTGTGAATGCCCCAACACTGAAAGCCATTGGATGGCCATTTGTCTGAAACGGTGTAGGGTTCCTGCCTAGGCAAGGGGTTGGACTAGAAGACCTCTAAGGTCCCTTCCAACTCTGCTATTGTATTGTATTGTGTGTGTGTGTGTGTGTGTGTGTGTGTGTGTGTTCCAGCATAATTCTGAAACTCCTCGAGCAATTTCAATCAAGCTTGGTACAGAGATGACTTACTCTCTGGAAAGAAATACTGTGGGGTTAACATCTCTCTTGTGTTCTGTTAAGATACAGCCTGTTGTGCCTTAAAATGGGGTCTACTGTGCTGCCGTAAAATGGCATCTACTGTACAGTGCTGTGGTGTTGCCATGGTAATGGCTTCTCGGTACTCCACAAGGGGGCTCCCTCTGGTAAGGGGGAAAATCCAACATTAGAAATTGGGGCGACGTTCATGGAAGGAGGGTTGGGATAAATAAATACCCGGGCAGCGCCCTATTATCAGCTAGTTATATATACAAATTTTAGGCTTTGGTTAAAAGCAGAGATGTCCAACTTTGAGAGTTTTAAGGCTTGAGCTTGAGGGGTAGACTAGAAGACCTCCAAGGTCACTTCCAGCTCTATTCTGATTGATTGATTGTGGACTCCCAGGATTCCCAGGCAGCCATGCTGGCTGGAGAATTTGAATAACAGAGTTGGAAGGGACCTTGAAGGTCTTCTAGTCCAACCCCCTGCTTAGGCAGGAAACCCTACCACCACTTCAGACAAATGGATATCCAACATCTTCTTAAAAACGTCCAGTTTTGGAGCATTTACAACTTCTGGAGGCAAGTTGTTCCGTTGATTAATTGTTCTAACTGTCAGGACATTTCTCCTTAGTTCTAAGTTGCTTCACTCTTTGATTCTGAGAGTTGAAGTCCATAAAGCTTAAATTTGCTGAATTTGATTTGAAATCTTTTGTGGAGGAAGACTTGCTTCAAATCCCACAGAGTCTGAAGGACCTGACAAGAGTTGGGGTTGAATATTTTTAAAAGATTTAGGCGGAAGGAGTTTCCTTCTAAATCCGAGGCGGCAGTGTTCAACCTGATGGAAATGCAATTATTTATTTTTTCTTAAAAACGTATTACAACTCGAAATAAACACAGGCATGGCTTGATCAGTGGCGTAGCGTGGGTTGTCAGCACCTGGGGCAAGGCAAGTAATTTGCGCCCCCTAACCCGTGGATTTTAGCACTCGGGGGAGGCAGCTCTTCTTGTGGTGTCGAGCCCACGGACCTCCCGCGAGGATCCGGCGGGCAGCCCCTGCCCAAAGGGCTCGGCCATCCGGGTCCGACACTCGTTGCCTCGCCTTGGGGAGAAGCGGGCGCCCTTTGCATGGTGCGGGCCTGGGAAACCCGCCGCTCCTTTCTACGGAGGGCGACGGCCCGAAAGCCGGGGCAAGAGGGTCTTCCCAGGCCGCCGCGGGGCCCAGGTCGCCGCTCCTCTGGCTGGCTCGGAACGGAGGAGTCTTCCAGGGTCTCCGCACGGCCGTTGCTTCGAAAGACCTGCGCCTTTAAGTCTCGCCTGGCCCTCTCGGGTGGCGCTGGCGGGTGCGAGGAGCCGGTGCTGGCCTCAGCCGGGGGATGGCCCGGGAGGGTTTGGCCCCTACTGGCCGCTGTTCGCTCCCCGACTCTCGCCGGCCCAGGAGCGCCCAGGCGCCGCCGCCACCAACTCCAGAGACCCGCGGAGGAGAGCTTCCGAGTCGGGTCTCTGGAGCGCGCCCCCCCAGATGTTGCGCCCGGTGCGGCCGCCCCCCCCTGCACTCCCCACGCTACGCCTCTGGGCTTGATTAAGGTTCCTTGTGCATCGCCATGGAGGAAATTCATAATCAATATTTGCCAAAGGGGAATATCTACTGTACACTGCTGTCTTTTTATTGTTTTACTAGCTGCCAGAATTGCAGAAATGGCAATGAGAAACAAGCTTTCCCTGAATATAATTAGGTTTTAAAATTATTATTTACCAAGCTGCTTTCACATTCTGTGGCCCTGTTTCCACCACACAGCTGATTCCAATAATAAACCATCCACCTAGCCGAAATTCTCTTTTTGAAGAACAAATTAAACCACAACTAAATGGGTTAATGTCGCCATTTGGGGAAAACAGAATTGCTTCTCCGGGTGCCGTCGGCCGGGCAATGCCGGTTGGCGAACCCCAGGGGAAGGACCTTCTCTGTGGCGGGCCCAGCCCTCTGGAACGACCTACCCCCCGAACTCCGAGTCATCTCTGACCTCCGCCTGTTCCACCTAAAAACGCACTTTTTTCATCTAGCCGGCCTGGCATGAACTACCCGACTCTGATTTGGCTTTTAGTGATAAATGTTTTAATTTTGGGGGTTTTAATTGAGGTTTTAGCGCAGGATGGGGTTTAATATAGTTTTAAACAGGTTTTGTATTTTGTATTTTGTATATTTTGTATATTTGTATTTCTATGTTTTTAAATCTCCTGTGCGCCGCCCCGAGTCCCTTGGTGGGAGATGGGCGCGGGATACAAATACAAAAAAAAATAAATTTGTTGGTACAAGTAATCCTCGACTTACAACAGTTCATTTAGTGACGGTTCAAAGTTGCAACGGCACTGAAAAATATGATTTCTGATCCTTTTTCACACTCCTAACAATTGCAGCATGCCCATAGTATAGTATAGTCTTTATTGTCATTGTACAAAATAAATACAATAAAATTGGGTTTTAGCCTCATTAAATGATCCCATGGTCACTTGTTGTGACCCAGCCGGTTCCCGATGAGCTGCCGATGGACTCCTCTAGTGAGGAGTCTTATGAGTCTGGTGCCTGGAAGCCGTGCGGGTCTGGATGGGAAGTAACGGACTCAGGCTCAACCCGACCAAGACCGAGTGGCTGTGGTTTCCGGCTGCCCGATTCAACCAGCTCACTCCATCGCTGGCCATAGGGGACGAACATCTTGCCCCTGTGGATGGGGCGCGCAATTTGGGTGTCCTCCTGGATGCCCGGCTGTCCATGGAAGATCAAGTGACAGCCGTGGCCAGGAGGGCGTTTTACCAGGTTCGCCTGGTTCGCCAATTGCGCCCCCTATTGGATCGGGACGCCCTTCGCACAGTCACTCATGCGCTCGTGACATCCCGACTGGACTATTGCAACTCTCTCTACATGGGGCTCCCCTTGAGGAGCACCCGGAGACTTCAGCTAGTCCAGAATGCAGCCGCGCGAGCAATTATGGGAACCGCTAGGTTCACCCATGTAACACCTCTCTTGCGCGAGCTGCACTGGCTACCTGTCGTCTTCCGGGTGCGCTTCAAGGTGTTGATTATCATCTTTAAAGCGCTCCATGGCTCGGGACCTAGCTATCTGCGGGATCGGATCCTGCCTCATACATCCTCACGGCCGATTCGCTCCCACAGAGAGGGACTTCTCCGGGTGCCGTCCACTAGACTCTGTCAGCGGGCGACGCCCAGGGGAAGGGCTCTCTCTGTGGCGGGCCCGGCCCTCTGGAACGACCTTCCCCCCGACATTAGGACGACCACGGACCTCCGCTCCTTCCGTCTCAAATTAAAAACGCATTTCTTCTGTCTGGCCGGCCTAGGATAGTCTCTCTGTCTTTGGGGTTTTATTGGGGTTTTATAGTATAGCTTAGTTTTAATGGGAATTTTAGCGCAGGTTTAGATTTAATTTATTTTTAATGAAATGTTTGTATATATTTATTTATTGTTTTACTGTGCCTGTGCACCGCCCCGAGTCCCCGAGGGGAGAGGGTGCGGTTTAGAAATATTAAATTATTATTATTATTATTAGTCTGCTTTGGAGGAAGAGGGCGACCTTGAGAGAGCAGAGAGCCCGGCTGGTCATCAGGAGGCACCTGGGTCTTGGAGTAGTGGGGAGGATCAAGGCCAGTTTGTCCCTGATGCTAGATTGAGAAGGGCTGAAAAAAGGAGGCTTCAATTGCATCACAAGCTAACTCGAAGGAGTTGAATTAGTCCCAGCTGACTAATGACTGGCCCCTCCCAAGAGGGTTTAAAAGGAAGTCTTTGCTAAGGAAGTCCTTGCAGAGAACAACGTTGGATTTCTAGGTTCCTGTTTATTCGGGTTGATTTTCAGGTTCGTGTCTAGTTGCGTTAGGAAGCTTCGTCAGAATCATTCAGGCAAGCAGCGAAGAGAGTTAGTGGCAGGCAGCCAGTCTTGTGTTAGTCGGAGAAAAGGGGGGGGGGAGTGTCAGAACAGTCACTCAATCAAAATTCATGCCCTTGATCGCCTTGCAGTCCAAGGGAGTCAATGCAGGAGTCTTCTCCATCACCAGAGTTCAAAGGCCTCCATTCTTTGGCGCTCAGCCTTCCTTAGGGTCCAACCTTCACAGCCATCCATGGCAACTGGGATAACCATTGCCTTGACTAGACACACTTTTGATTGGCAGGGGGCTGTCTCTGCTTTTTAGTAGGCTGTCTAGATTTGCCCTAGCTTTCTTCCCCAGGAGCAAGCCTCCTTTTAATTTCTCAGCTGCAGTCCCCCATCTGCAGTAATCTTGGAGGCCAGGAAAATAAAATCTCTCACTCCATGGCTCGGGGCCTAGCTACATGTGAGACTGTCTCCTGCCCCATACATCCCTCCGACCGATCCGCTCCCATAGAGAGGGCCTTCTCTGGGTGCCGTCGGCCGGGCAATGCCGGTTGGCGACACCCAGGGGAAGGGCCTTCTCTGTGGCGGGCCCTGCCCTGTGGAACGACCTGCCCCCTGAACTCCGCACTACCATGGACCTCCGCCTTTTCCGCCGGTGTCTTAAAACGCATCTATTCCAACAAGCTGGCCTAGCATAACCACCCGATATGGACTTTTTATTAGCTATAAATTTTAATTAGAGGATTTTAAAATGTTTTAGCACGGGTAACTTAAGTTTAATAGGGTTTTAATAATGGTGTATTGATGTATGTATTGATTTTTAATTTTCCTGTGCGCCGCCCTGGGTCCTTTTGTAGGAGAAGGGTGGGGTATAAATTTAATAAAATAAATAAACTACCTCCATTTCTTCCCCATCTAATTGCCAGGAATTGAGAGGACCGGATGCCATGATCTTAGTTTTCTTAATGTGGAGTTCCAAGCCAACTTTTGCACTCTCCTCCTTTACCCGCATCAAGAGGCTCTTTAGTTCCTCTTCGCTTTCGGCCATTTAATGCCATTCCGCCATTAAACCTATTATCTGTAGGTAATGATTCACCCCTTTTTGTTTAAGTCTTTTTTTCTTCTTCTTCTTTGGCATGAAAAATTATAAATTTACAGCCACTCTAGAAGCTCCCGAGGGCTTGTCTAGAACCATCTTTGGCTCCAAGAGGAGAATCCCTGCCTATTATCTTATTGACTTTGTCCTCGCTGGGTTGTTTTATTGCTTTAATTTTTGTAGAGTTTTTATTGGTTTGGGTGGCCGTGTCCCATTTTGTAATGACCGTTCGTAAAAAAGCAAGCTGCAATATGTTGTGAAAGAAAGTAAATGGACTCAATGTTTTTTCCCCAAGATTACTTAGTGGTTTTGCAGTCCTTGCCTACAATCACTGTGACTAAAAAGATGTTTTCATGCTGAAGCCACAGAAAAAAGTGAAGTGAAACAGGAGATAAATGCCTACCTTCCTATATTGTAGGGATGTTACAAGCAGTAAATTGATCTCTTGGGTGACCAGTTTAAAGGAGAACAGAGTAGAGTAGAGTAGAGTAGAGTAGAGTAGAGTAGAATAGAATAGAATAGAATAGAATATGGAAAGTAATAGAATAGAATAGAATATGGAAAGGAATAGAATAGAATAGAATAGAATAGAATAGAATAGAGAAAGCAATAGAACAGAACAGAACAGAATAAATGGAATGGGACAGGATGGGATGGGATAGAATAGAAAATATGGAATGGAATGGAATGTAATAGAATAGAATAGAATAAGGAATGGAATGGAATGGAATAGAATATGGAAAGGAATAGAATAGAATAGAATAGAATAGAATAGAATAGAGAAAGCAATAGAACAGAACAGAACAGAATAAATGGAATGGGACAGGATGGGATGGGATAGAATAGAAAATATGGAATGGAATGGAATGTAATAGAATAGAATAGAATAAGGAATGGAATGGAATGGAATAGAATATGGAAAGGAATAGAATAGAATAGAATAGAATAGAATAGAATAGAATAGAATAGAATAGAGAAAGCAATAGAACAGAACAGAACAGAATAAATGGAATGGGACAGGATGGGATGGGATAGAATAGAAAATATGGAATGGAATGGAATGGAATGTAATAGAATAGAATAGAATAAGGAATGGAATGGAATGGAATAGAATAAGGAATAGAATAGAATAGAATAGAATAGAATAGGG
>CM077649.1:59852161-59917161 GCA_039707465.1 Rhabdophis nuchalis
TTCTTGCCTAAATGTAAGACTTTACTTTTCTCTACATTGAATTCCATTTTGTTAGATAGGGCCCAGTTCTTGAAGAAGAGGCTTCTTGGGTAAGGAGCAACATGTCATCAAGAAAAAAATTAGAAAGTCCAGTTGCCCATAAAATAAAAGCATCTTTGGGACACCCACTCCAGTCAACATACTGTGTTTCCTCCAAAATAAGACAGGGTCTTATTTTCTTTGGACCCCTCACAACGAGCGCTTGGCCTTATTTTGGGGAGGTGTTATTATTTTTGAAGTGCAGGAAGCGGCGAGCATGATCACCTTATGGCTGCTGCTGCGTTGCAATATTCTTGGAAAGGGCTTATTTTTGGGGGAGGGTTTATTTTAGTGCATGCGCTCAAAAGCCCGATTGGGCTTATTATCCGGGGAGGTCTTATTTTTGAGGAAACAGGGTGTTTACGATGGTTTCTGCAACCCAGGCACATGGGGAATCATCATCTGCAACCTTTCCAGCTGGCTGCCAATTTCATGACAATTTACCAAGGGCTGGCATTGTGATTACCATATTTTTCGGAGTATAAGATGCACTAGAGTATAAGATGGTTTTGAAGAGGCAAATTAAAAAAAAGGTTTTGCACTCCGCAGGCCTTCCCATAATGGCCCATTTTTTGCAAAAACGGGCCTGTTTCTTTTTTTCTTTTTTAAAGAGGCATGAATAGCCTTTAGGCGGCTTGTAGAGTGCTGGGAGGGGGGGGGGGGACAAGCAAAAAATGGCCTATTTTTTTCAAAAAAATTACATGCATAGCATAGCCTGGAGGCTTATAGAGTGCTCCTGGGGGTTGAGAAGGGCAAAATTAAGCAAAAAAACCGGCCCGTTTTTTCACTAATTTCTGCCATTCCCTGCCCCCAGCTCTCTGAAAGCCTCCTACAGGTTCTGCATTGGCCATTTTGGTGAAGGAGGTGGGGTTTTGGGAGGCAAAAAGTGCTATATTCAGCGTATAAGACACAACCAGATTTTCAGCCTCTTTTTTGAGGGAAAATGATGCATCTTATACGCTGAAAAATATGGTACGTGAACGTGGGAATACTGCCGTTGCGAGAGCGAGGATGAGTTATAAGGTGCAGTTTCTAACTTTGAACAATTAGTAAACGAATAGATGTCAGTCCAGGGCAAGAATGCATTCAATTCGCTGCCATTATTTGGTTTGCCCTTGATCGTAGTACATGCGTTGTTCCCGTGCTATTTACACTGGAGAATTGCCTAGCCAAAAATCCGAAAAGGAAACTTGCCATTCATCGGCGGCGTTGGCTAGAAGTGCAAAATCAAGTCGAGTGCTTTCAAGTGCTAATTGAACACGTTTCTTCTTCAGTTCCTCCTTCTGAGCGATTTGATTTAGAGCTGAAATTTAATAAACGGCGGGTGGAAATGGGACAGTCAACAGAGATCTGTTCAGATCCCTGTGCACCAGCCAGCCTCTGAGTTGCATTTCAAAGGCAGCCTGTTGTAAAGCCTATTAAGAACAGAGAGACATTTCATGATCTGCAATCCAAGGATCAGTTAGACTCAGCAATGAGTGGCATGGACCTGGTTACAACTCAGATCTTGGAGACCATTTGACCTGTAACTACCGTGTTTCCCCCAAAATAAGACTGGGTCTTATATTTGTCAGGCCTGCAGCCATCTTTTCTTTTGGATCTTTGGCCTGCCACACTTTCAATTATTTTACAATGCATTTTCTATTGTGGGAAAATGGAAGGGGGCATTGTACTGAGTGAGTTGCAATGTAGCTATAACAAAATTATTTCGAGAAAGCCAAGGTCATCCTTTGTCTCTGCACCTCTGCACCTGACTGGAACTGGATGGGTAGAACTGCTAGCATGGCGGTGGGAGATTGGACCATGGGATGGACTTGTGAGTGTAGGGACAAGATCTTGAACTTTCAACTGGTTGGGGAAAACCAGGAAGCTGTCAGATTCGGGTTTCCCCAGATGTGCCAACATGGCTCTCTTCATAAATTGGAACTTTGAGGAATCCTTTGCCTTGGACGCTGATTTAATTTTGGATGCTATTCGGAACCCTGACAATATTAGTTTTTGCTCCAAAAGATGCATTAGGGCTTATTTTCTGGTTAGGGCTTATTTTCAGGAAAATACAGTACTAAATGCATCCATCTGGCTGTCTTAACTGGGGATTATTTCTGGGGTAGGGCTTATATTATGAGCATCCTGACAAAGTCATGCTAGGGCTTATTTTTCGGTTGGATCTTATTTTTGGGGAAACAGGGTATTGATAGCTGTATCTCGCTAAAGCAGGAGATTCCCACCTTGGCCACTTGAAGACTTACAGACTTCCACTCGCAGAATTCCTCAGTCTTGGAGAGTCACGAACCAATTAAGCAAACTAATTGTCTCCTGCAAACTCCACTCCCCTTTCGCTCCTCTTTTATTTCCTCTGGGAGGGGCCATTCATTGTCCACCCGTGGCCTTCCTCCCAAGTCGACCCCTGTTCTTTAGCTGTTCCCTTCGTCTGGCAACTCTACGCATTTGCACACTGGGAACAGGCTCCAGCTGTTCGTCTGCCTCACTGGTGTCTTTCTCTGAAGGCAGCTGATAAGTGGCTCTCACTCCCTCTCTGCCTCCGACACAGAGCCCTCATCAGAGCCTTCCCCAGACTCCAGGACTGGCCCATGTTCCTCCCCAACCTCCCTCACTGTCCGAATCTTCTGCCAGCTCCACTGGCAGCCCACAATAAAAAAAATCTCACGCATAGCTCAACATGAGAAACAGTTTAGACGTTTTCTAGATTAGTAAATACACTCTCGACGTTCTTAAAAGCCTGTAGTGTACAGGCCATACTGGAATTATTATTTGTGATAAATTATTCCTGAATTATTTCTTAATAGAGCATGAAATTGCCTTTTGGGAAACACAAAATACATATTTCTCGTTTTAAGGTCCAGTGGAAACTGTGTGTAACAGATAAGGGATGCCGTGTCAGGTTCTTACGTCATGCTTCCCATAACGCTTGTGAGATTTTTGTTATCTGAAATAACTATAAGGTGCAAGGGAGGTCCTCCGCATTGCATGGAGTCATCATCAGAGGAAGACATTCTCTAAAATTTGGGAGAATTGAGCTGTTGACATTTTTAGAGCCGTGAGAATTGGTGGAGAGCTCTAGATTTAGCGCTGGCTTTCTAGATCCCATGGCTAAATCAACTTATTTATTTATTTGGGTAAAGGTTCTCCTCGCAGATACTCCCCGACTCTAGGGGGAGGTGCTCATCTCCATTTCAAGCCGAAGAGCCAGTGCTGTCCGAAGACGTCTCCGTGGTCATGTGGCTGGCATGACTAAATACCAAAGACACACAGAACACTGTTACCTTCCCACCAAAGGTGGTCCCTATTTTTCTATTTGTATTTTTATGTGCTTTCGAACTGCTAGGTTGGCAGAAGCTGGGATAAGTAACGGGAGCTCACTCCATTATGCAGCGCTAGGGATTCGAGGCCTCTGGGAGGAAAGCCTAAGGGAGAAAAGGGGCTAGGACAGGAGTCTCAGGGAGAGAGCGGGATAAGATAGGGGAGGCTTCTGTGGGGCAAGCCTGAGGGAGAGAAGGGGCTAGGGCATGAGAGGCATCTGGGGGGCAAGCCTGAGGGAGAGAATGGGATAGGATAAGGGAGGCTTCTGGGGGGCAAGTCTGAGGGAGAGAAGAGGATAGGATAGGGGAGGCTTCTGTGGGGCAAGCCTGAGGGAGAGAAGGGGCTAGGACAGGAGAGGCATCTGGGGGGCAAGCCTGAGGGAGAGAATGGGATAGGATAAGGGAGGCTTCTGGGGGGCAAGTCTGAGGGAGAGAAGAGGATAGGATAGGGGAGGCTTCTGTGGGGCAAGCCTGAGGGAGAGAAGGGGCTAGGACAGGAGAGGCATCTGGGGGGCAAGCCTGAGGGAGAGAATGGGATAGGATAAGGGAGGCTTCTGGGGGGCAAGTCTGAGGGAGAGAAGAGGATAGGATAGGGGAGGCTTCTGGGGGGCAAGCCAGAGGGAGAGAAGGGGCTAGGACAGGAAAGGCATCTGGGGGGCAAGCCTGAGGGAGAGAATGGGATAGGATAAGGGAGGCTTCTGGGGAGCAAGTCTGAGGGAGAGAAGAGGATAGGATAGGGGAGGCCTCTGTGGGGCAAGCCTGAGGGAGAGAAGGGGCTAGGACATGAGAGGCATCTGGGGGGCAAGCCTGAGGGAGAGAATGGGATAGGATAAGGGAGGCATCTGGGGGGCAAGCCTGAGGGAGAGAATGGGATAGGATAAGGGAGGCTTCTGGGGGGCAAGTCTGAGGGAGAGAAGAGGATAGGATAAGGGAGGCTTCTGGGGGGCAAGTCTGAGGGAGAGAAGAGGATAGGATAGGGGAGGCTTCTGGGGGGCAAGTCTGAGGGAGAGAAGAGGATAGGATAGGGGAGGCTTCTTGTGGGGCAAGCCTGAGGGAGAGAAGGGGCTAGGACAGGAGAGGCATCTGGGGGGCAAGCCTGAGGGAGAGAATGGGATAGGATAAGGGAGGCTTCTGGGGAGCAAGTCTGAGGGAGAGAAGAGGATAGGATAGGGGAGGCCTCTGTGGGGCAAGCCTGAGGGAGAGAAGGGACTAGGATAGGGGAGGCTTTTGTGAGGTAAGCCTGAGGAGAGAAGGGGAGAGGATAGTCCGATCATAATTTCTCATTAATTTTCAAGATTTAAGTGTCGATTTATCAAGCCCGATCACCTAGCTTCTTAGCGGAGCACAAGGATTCAGCTAGCTCTGGAATATAAGAAATGCAAGCAGCCATCACAGAGCCAAAACTGGAAAACTTCCCGGCTAAACCATTGGAGACTATTTTTTCCACTGGGTACTCAAAATTCTGCATTACTGTCTTGACACAAGAGAGCTTCGGTGACTTTTCAGAAAAAAAAATTGTGGGTTTTTTCAAGGGAAGCCAAATCACAGCTATAAAACCAGCTGGATTTCACAAGGCATTTCACACATCCTTAAAACAAAACCTTTGGGGGCATTCTCTCTTGTCATCCTGAATCCTCCGTCTGCCTACATCAATTTATCTTGAGATTTATATGATAACCAGTTCTTTGATGTGGGTTTTTTTTTTAACCCCCAACTTGGTAAACACACAGATTTTAAGGCAAAATCTAAGCATTACAATAATGACTTTTACAGTTCATGAGCTTTCTAATTAGCTGCCTGCCGGTAAGAGTTTTACATCCGAAATTGACGTGTGGGTTATATATCTATTGAAAGCAAATCCTTCCCTTTGGTATAAATGGAATTTTGCTTTGGGTACTGAATGATGTCATGGCTATTTAATGCTGACAACTGGGAAGACACAATAAACATATTATAGCAACAGTTGTTGCAAAATAAAGATCGCCCTCGACTTACAACCAAAAGTGAGCGCAAAAGTCCCGCTGCTAAGCGAGACATTGAGGTTTGCTCCATTTTATGAACTTTCTTCCCATCGTTGCTAAGTGAATGTTTGCTCCATTTTTACGACCTCTCTTGCCACAGTTGTTAAGTGAATCGCTGCAGTTGTTACGTTAGTAACATGGTTGTTAAGTGAATCTGACTTCCCTGTTGCCTTTGCTGGTGAGACAGTCGCAACAAGTGATCCCATGACCCCAGGGACACTGCAACCGTCATAAATATGAACTAGTCACCAAGCGTCCGAATTTTGATCACTGAACAGGATCACATGACCTAGCGGATATTTCAATGGTTGTAAGTGTGAAAAAATGGTCATAAGTCACTTTTCGCAAAGCCATTTTAATTTAAAACCGTCACTAAATGAATTATTGTAGGTTGAGGACTGCCTATAATTATGTGGGAAGCTGAACAGATTGGTAAAGGTTTCCCCCTCGCATATATGTGCTAGTTGTTCCCATCTCTAGGGGGCGGTCCTCATCTCCGTTTCAAAGCTGAAGAGCCAACGCTGTCCAAAGACATCTCTGTGGTCATGTGGCCGGCATGACTAAATGCCGAAGGCGCACGGAACATTGTTACACCTTTCCGCCAAAGGTGGTTCCCATTTTTCTACTTGCATTTTTACGTGGTTTCGAACTGCTAGGTTGGCTGAAGCTGGGACAAGTAACGGGAGCTCATTCCATTACGCGGCGCGAGGGATTCGAACCGCCGAACTGCCGGCCTTTCTGATCGACCAGCTCAGTGTCTTAGTCACTGAGCCCTCTGAAGCTGAACACATCTGTAAATGAATGTTTCAGTTATACTAGGGGCAAGGTGCAACATACAGACTGAACTTAGTTTTGAAAAAGAAAATGCAGAGAAACAGCGCATGATTAATTTATTTCAGCCGCAGAAGAAAAAGATAACAGCTTTATTTTTTGGGCGTGCAATATTGGCTGCAAAACTGCTGGAGGTTGAAAGAGGAGGAAGAGATTGGTGATAAGAAGGGAAGGACCCTCTTTATCTTAAATGCATGGAAGAAGGAGTGGAATATAGAAAAACTCAAAGGCTAAACACCAAAGTGCCAGATTTAAGAACATGAAAGCAGACTGCGGCGTCCTACCGTGAAATCCTATATTTATGGTCTCTGCCCATATCATATTCCTTGCTTGGGCTCTTAAAGCCGTCTTAAGATGTCACATGAAGGTTTCAGCGTTTGAAACTCAAAGCTTTGGAGAACTTTGCTAGTCTTTGTCTCCGTTCAGATGACTGCTTTTCCAAAAAGTATTGTCTCTGGTTTGGAAGCGTTACTGCTTCGGGCAGGAAGGTGGTGCAGAGAGTGGTGAGGACAGCAGAAAAGATCATTGGCAGTTGTCTTCTGTCTATCCAGGACATGACATTGAAGCGATGCTTGAGCAGGGTCCGCAGGATTGTCTGAGACACTACACATCCTCTTCACTTCCTATTTTTTCTTGTTATCTTCGGGAGGCGGGGTGGGTGGGGAAGGTGGACTTCGCGGTATCCGAAGCAGAACATCTAGATTTGTTTTGTTCCTGATGGCATCAACCTTGTGAACTCTCAAGTTTCTTCTTTCCACTTTGTACAGTGATCCCTCGTTTTTCGCGGCTTCATGTTTCGCGGCTTCAGTGCTTCGCGGGTTTTTCAAAAATACAGAATAGAAAAAAAATGCATCGGTAGGAGGCAAGTGCCCCCTAGTGCTTGCTTTAAACGATGTCCACCAACTCAAGTTTCCGGTGCGAATCCTACTTCGCGGTTTTTCAGTTTTCGCGGAAGGTTCCGGTACCCATTAACCGCGAAAAACGAGGGATCACTATATTCAAATTGGATAGTGATTAGTTTAGTTTAGTTTAGCTTAGTTTTATTTGCTTTGTATACTGCCCTTCTCCCTTTCGGGACTCAGGGCAGTGTACAGCCACAGTAAAATCGGTGATACAAAAACTAAAAGAATATATTAAAAATATTAAATGCATTTGGCCTACATGGTTAAAATCCCATGCTAAAATTACTTTAAAATCCCTTTAAAACTACGACAGGCCGGTAGCACAGAATAAATGCGTCTTCAGGGCCCGACGGAGGAGATGTAGGTCCGAGATCGTCCATAGTCCAGGGGGGAGGTCATTCCTGAGGGCAGGAGCTGCCACAGAGAAGGCTCTCCCCCTGGGGGTCGCCAGACAGCATTGTCTGGCCGATGGCACCCTGAGGAGGCCCTCTCTGTGGGAGTGAACTGGTCGGTGGGAGGTATTTGGCAGCAAGAGGCGGTCTTGCAGGTAGCCAGGTCCCTTGCCATGGAGCGCTTTAAAGGTGGTCACTAATATCTTGAAGCGCACCCGGAAAGCCACAGGCAGCCAGTGCAGCTCACGCAGGAGAGGTGTCACATGGGAGCATCTAGAAGCTCCCAGAATCCTCCGCACGGCTGCATTCTGAACTAACTGGAGCCTCCGGGTGCACCTCATGGGAAGCCCCATGTAGAGAGCATTACAATAGTCTGTCTGTCTGTAGTGTATAGTACCATGATGGTGAACCTCTGGCACACGTGCCAGAGGTGGCACACCGAGCCCTCTCTGTGGGGACATGCATTATCGCCAGCTGCTCTTCCAGGTCCTGTTGCACCCATGCGCACTAGCCAGCTGCTCTTGTCCGGGTTCTGGTGCTCCAGCGTATGCACTAAAAGATTACCCATCACTGGTATACCAAGTGTATATGTGTGTTCTATATGTGTTTGGGTAGATATACATGTTCTCTTGATAGCAGGCCACAGAATTTCATTTCATTAAGTGTGCAAAACGGTCATAAAGTCACTTCTTGGCAATGCCCTTTATAACTTTGAACGGTCACTAAACGAATGCCTGCAAGTTAAGTACGACTGCCTGTAATACAGTTATATGCAAGTTCATGCATTGTATATATATGTACGCATGTACATGTATATATGTGTATACACACACAAACACACACACACATATGTATACATACACACAATGCATGGATTTGAATATGTGTGTATGTGTGTGTGTGTGTGTTGCATTTGTGCTGATAAATAAATAAAGGGAGACTAGTATAGATCTATTTCAAGCTATTTAGCTCTCATCAGCTAGCCATACCCTTATTGGGATTCGAACCTAGGCTGTTTTTACATATTAGGCAGTTAACCTCTAAGCCACAAGCTCTCTTCCCTTATCAGATGAGCCAAGGAAATAAGTAAATGTTATGTCAAAGCACTTGGCATGCCCAAATAAAGGTAGCAATATGCCCCGTCCCTTATTTGGGCATACCAGGTGCTTTGACATCACACACACACACACACACACACACACACACACACACACACACACACACACACACACATGTTGTAAGGGAAAAGAAATATTGCAAAAGCCAAACTTTATTTTCCACCTTCTTTTGATTTCTTCTCCTTGTTGTAACATATTCTCACAGACGTTCTTGAAATGATCTTGAGCAGATTAAGAATCCCTGGTCTAAATAACATTATTGGAACGGATATAATATTTAACATGGAGGGCATAAATTAATTTCAGCTTTGCTTCCGTATAAAACCCAGGGGTATTTCTGGCGTTTAATTTGCACGCATAAGTTTGCATCATACATGCAAACTTATGTATACAAATCAAACGCCAGAAATACTCTGGGGTTGGGTTTTTTCCTCCCTCCATGGTTGATTTGATTATTTTCATGGTGGGGGGGGGGGGGGGAAGGAACTCGGGGCCATGCCTGCTGAATGGCAAATGAGTCTACATTCCTTCATTAAACTTTATAACCCTTATTACCTTGTAGCTTTTAAAGACACTCTGCTTATTAACAAACCTGTTTTGCATTGCAGTTATAAGCCATTGATTTGTGTACATAAATTTGCATCATGCATTTTTCTCCGTGGTTGATTTGGTGATTCTGGTGGCTTTAAAAATAAATAAATAAATAAATAAATAAATACTTGAGGCCGTGTTTTCTGAATGGCAGATGAGGGAGCGTTCCTTCATTAAGGGTATAATCCTTAATATCTTGCAGCTTGAAAAGAAATATATTCTGCTTATATTCTGCTCTGCATCGTGATTGCACCTGCATTTTAAAATAGGACTCATTTGCAAAGACTGAAGGAAGGTTTCATCTCAAAGCTACTTATCCTGCTTTGTTCTCAAGAGGATTGGAACTTAATGCCTTTTTTTAAGGAATTCTTGGCACTTAACTAGAGATACGAACGCATGGTTTAAGGCAGGGGTCGGCAATCTTAAAACACTCAAAGAGCCACTTGGACCTGCTTTCCACAGAAAAGAAAACACCGGGAGCCACAAAACCTCTCCCATGCCTGAGTATTTCTTTGAGCTGCCACAGAACTAGCATGTGTAGTTGAATTAAACATTCTGTCTTCTTATGAAATTTTTCTTTCCTTGGATTTATCCATGGTTGGCCTACCGGGGGTTGAAAAGCTCAAAAAAATCGCATGCCGAGGGTGTCGCACATGTCGCAACTCCCAGAATTCCTCCTCTCGCTCTTCCTCTGGATGATGGGCGGACGGAGGGAGCTGGAACCGGTTCTGCACGGCCCTGTAGGTTTGTGGAACATCTTGAGCCAGCAGTGTGCAGCAGGTGCCAAAAAATCAAACACAGTTCTAGGCTGCATAAACAGAGGGATAGAATATAGATCACGTGAAGTGTTAATGCCACTGTATAGTGCCTTGGTAAGGCCACACTTGGAATACTGCATACAGTTTTGGTCTCCACGATGTAGAAAAGACGTGGAGACTCTGGAAAGAGTGCAGAGAAGAGCAACCAAGATGATTAGGGGACTGGAGGCTAAAACATATGAAGAACGGTTGCAGGAGCTGGGTATGTCTAGTTTGATGAAGAGAAGGACCAGGGGAGACATGATAGCAGTGTTCCGATATCTCAGAGGGTGCCACAAAGAAGAGGGAGTCAAACTATTCTCCAAGGCACCTGGGGGCAGGACAAGAAGCAATGGGTGGAAACTAATCAAGGAGAGCAGCAACTTAGAACTAAGGAGAAATTTCCTGACAGTCAGAACAATTAACCTCTGGAACAGCTTGCCTCCAGAAGTTGTGAATGCCCCAACCCTGGAAGTCTTCAAAAAGATGTTAGATAGCCATTTGTCTGAAATGGTATAAGGTTCCTGCCCACGCAGGGGGTTGGACTAGAAGACCTACAAGGTCCCTTCCAACTCTGCTATTGTATTGTATTGTATTGTATCTTCTGTAGAAGAGCTTAGAACTAGCAGGAACCCAGCCCTGGTCCTAAATCAGGGGTCGGGATTCATATCATTTAGATGCGAATACGAAATGAACTGTTGGGTTGGTGGGGTTTTTTGTGTGTGTCTGTGTTTTTTGCTTTAGAATAGAGCTGTCACAGATTTAAAGAAACTGCACCCCAGACATACATACAGCAGAATGAAAGTTTGCAGCGTGTCTTTAAATGATAGACGCCCTCTACTAAAATCTGTGTCATTGTACACAAAATACACAGCCTTCCACCACAGGGAACATGAAGTGTACATCGCTAGCTAACGATTCGGGGCCATGCTGAATTTTGAGATGCTGCCCAGGCTCTCGAGTCTGAGCAAGCGATTGTCAAACCGAGGATGCCTCTTCCCTGCTGCTACCCTGAACGTATTAAATCCACCGGCATGATGGATGTTTCTCGCCGTGCGTCTTCATTACCGCAGCTTTCCAGAATTCAAACTGAGCGGTTGTTAAAGCTGCTCCTTTGGTGAGAACGTTCATTATTTGTTTTATTTTTTAAAAAAAACAATAACAATTTATGACAGAAGTTTAAAAAAAATTCAAAGATTGAAGGAAAGGGACATGAGGAACGGTTGCAGGAACTGGGGATGTCTAGTTTAATAAAAAAGAAGGACCAGGGGAGACATGATAGCAGTCTTCCAATATCTCAGGGGTTGCCACAAACAAGAGGGAGTCAAACTATTCTCCAAGGCACCTGAGGGCAGGACAAGAAGCAATGGGTGGAAACTAATCAAGGAGAGAAGCAACGTAGAACGGAGGAGAAATTTCCTGACAGTTAGAAGAATTAGTCAGTGGAAAAGAAGTTGCCTCCAGAAGTTGTGAATGCCCCAACACTGGAAGTCTTTAAGAGGATGTTGGATAGCCATTTGTCTGAAGCGGTATAGGGTTTCCTGCCTAGGCAGGGGGTTGGACTAGAAGACCTCCAAGGTCCCTTCCAACGTTGCTATTGTATTGTATTGTATACAAGCGAAGAAAAATACAAAAAGGAATAAGAGAAAAGGGCGTTAGAAGAAAAAGGGCAACGGAGGGAAAATGTGTAAAGGAACAAAAAAAAAGGGATACAGGTCGTCAGAGGTTGTTTTGGATTACAGATTAACAGAGTTGGAAGGGACCTTGTAGGTCATCTAGTCCAACCCCCCCCCCAAGCAGGAGACCATATACCATTCCTGACAGATGGCAGTCCAGTCTCTTCTTGAAAGCTTCCAGTGATGAAGCTCCCACAACTTCTGAAGGCAACTTCTGTTCCATTGGCTGACAGCTCTCGCTCTTTCATTCCTCTGCTGTGGCTCCCTGTCGCTCAAAATATATGTCACAACTGCCAAGGTGCGGCACCTGACGCCATGCGATTTATTGAGCTTATCGACCCTCGGTAGGTTTTGTGGCTCCCGGTGTTTTCTGTGGGAAACGGATCCAAATGGCTCTGTGAGTGTTTAAGGTTGGCGACCCCTGATCTAACCCAACCCCCTGCCAAAGCAGGAGACCCTACACCATTTCTGACAGAGGGCAGTCCAGTCTCTTCTTGAAAGCTTCCAGTGATGAAGCTCCCACAACTTCTGAAAGCAATTTCTGTTCCATGGGTTGATTGTTCTCACTGTTAGGAAATTCCTCCTTATTTCCAGATTGAATCCCTCCTTGTTCAGTTTCCATCCTTTATTCCTTCTGACTGATGGCAACCTTTTGGCTGCTGCTGCTGCATACTGCTGGCTCATAGTCCTCAACCTATGACCACAATTGAGCCCAAAATTGATGTTGCTAAATGAAACATTTGTTAAGTGAGTTTTTCTCTTTCTCTTTCTCTCTGTCTCTTTATCTGTCTCCCTCTGTCTGTCTGTCTTTCTCTCTCTCTGTCTCTCTCTCTCTCTCTGTCTCTCTCTCTCTCTCTCTGTGTCTCTCTGTCTTTCTCTGTCTCCCTGTCTGTCTTTCTCTCTCTCTCTTCCTCTGTCTCCCTCTATTTGTCTGCCTCTGTCTCTCTCTGTCTCTCTCTCTTTGTCTGTCTCTCTCGGTCTATCTCTTTATCTGTCTGTCTTTCTCTGTCTCCCTGTCTCTCTCTCTCTCTTCCTCTGTCTCCCTCTATTTGTCTGCCTCTGTCTCTCTCTGTCTCTCTCTCTTTGTCTGTCTCTCTCGGTCTATCTCTCTGTCTGTCTGTCTTTCTCTGTCTCCCTGTCTCTCTCTCTCTCTTCCTCTATCTCCCTCTATTTGTCTGCCTCTGTCTCTCTCTCTCTCTCTCTCTCTTTGTCTGTCTCTCTCGGTCTATCTCTCTGTCTGTCTGTCTTTCTCTGTCTCCCTGTCTCTCTCTCTCTCTTCCTCTGTCTCCCTCTATTTGTCTGCCTCTGTCTCTCTCTCTCTCTCTTTGTCTGTCTCTCTCGGTCTATCTCTCTGTCTGTCTGTCTTTCTCTGTCTCCCTGTCTCTCTCTCTCTCTTCCTCTGTCTCCCTCTATTTGTCTGCCTCTGTCTCTCTCTCTTTGTCTGTCTCTCTCTGTCTCTCTCTCTCTCTCTCTGTCTTTCTCTGTCTCCCTCTCTCTCCCTCTGTCTCCCTCTGTTTGTCTGCCTCTCTGCCTCTCTTTCTCTCTCTGTCTCTGTCTCCTTCTTCCTCTTTGGCTCATTTTCTCTCATTCTCTCTTTTAACACGAGATGCCAACCAAAAGGCACCTTGTTCCAATGACTGGAGTCAAGCGAGCTCTGGAAAGCAAAGCTATGCTGTTTTCTGTCATCTTAACTGAGATATTAAACTAACAATAAAAATGAAGCCAATCGCTATAAAACTGCTGGAAAAAAGTTTTTTTTTTATTGGAATGCCCACCTGGAACCTCTATGGAGGATCAATCAATACAGAGTGTTGGTTTAATTTATTTCGGTGGTTTTAAAGGCAGCCCCTTGGGGGAAAGGTTGTTTGAGTGCAAACATTAAACAATCTTTGAAACCGCGACTCCATTTTCTCCATCCTGGTGTGTGATCTGTAGTTCTAAGGCATTGGTGGATGAGTCGGAGGAGATAAAACAAATATATCCCACTAGCCATTCCCGGCCACACATTGCTGTGGCCCAGTCTGGTTAAATGGCCAACGAATCTGTGTGTAGATCTACACCTGCACACACAAACACGTACACACAACCACCGTATAACCCCCAACCTACTGTATTTCTCCCTCTATCCACCTACCTACCTACCTACCTACCGTATTTCCCCCCCTCTCTCTCTCCCTCTACCTACCTACCTACTGTATTTCTCCCTCTCTCTCTCTATCCACCTACCTACCTACCTACCTACCTACCTACCTACCTACCTACCTACTGTATTTCTCGCTCTCCCTCTCTACCCCTCTACCTACCTACCTACTGTATTTCTCCCTCCCTCTCTCTATCCCTCTACCTACCTACCTACTGTATTTCTCCCTCCCTCTCTCTATCCCTCTACCTACCTACCTACCTACTGTATTTCTCCCTCTCTCTCTCTATCCCTCTACCTACCTACCTACCTACCTACCTTCCTACTGTATTTCTCCCTCCCTTGTGGAATGGTGTGGAAGAGGAGAAGAGAAGAGAGAAGAGAAGATGGGACAACAGGAAAGAATGGAATGGAATGGAATAGAAAATGTGGAATGGAATAGAATTGAGTGGAGTGGAATAGAGTAGAATAGAACAGAACCGCATAGAATGGAATGGATTGGAATCGAAAATGGAATGGAATGGAATAGAATAGAATAGAATAGAATAGAATAGAATAACAGAGCTGGAAGGGACCTTGGAGGTCTTCTAGCCCAGCCCCCTGCTTAGGCAGGAAGCCCTATACCATTTCAGACAACTGGATACCATTTCAACCACTTGGATGCTAAGCAGGAGATTGCAACTGTCACAATTATGAGCCAGTTGTCAAGTGTCCGAATGCTGATCACGTGATCATGCGATGCTGGAATGGTCACAAGTGTGAACAATGGCCATAAACACATTTCCTTCAGGGCTGCTGTAACTTTGAATAATCAAAGAAAGAACTGTTGTAAGTGGATGATTACCTGTATGTCTTTTTAATTTTCCAAGAGTAATTGCTTGTAATAATCATCTTGTCATTGTTCTGCAGGCCAGTGTGGTCTGGCTGCAGAACGGTTGCAGGAACTGGGCCTGGCTGGTCTAGGGAAGAGAAGGACCAGGGCAGACATGATAGCAGCCTTCCAATATTTGAGGGGCTGCCACAGAGAGGAAGGGGGTCAAGCTATTCTCCAAGGCACCTGAAGGCCAGACAAGGAACAATGGGTGGAAACTGACCAAGGAGAGATTCAACCTGGAAATGAGGAGAAATTTTCTGACAGTGAGAACAATCAACCCATGGAACAGAAGTTGCCTTCAGAAGTTGTGGGAGCTTCATCACTGGAAGCTTTCAAGAAGAGACTGGACTGCCCTCTGTCAGAAATGGTGTAGGGCAGGGATAGTCAACCTTTTTATACCTACCGCCCACTTTTGCATCTGTTAGTAGTAAAATTTTCTAACCGCCCCCTGGTTCCACACTAATGGTGATTTATAAAATAGGGAAGTCAATTTAATTTTAAAAAAAGGGAAAGTGCTTCAGTATCAGACAAAACTCCTACCGCCCACCATGAAAGCTGGAACGCCCACTAGTAGGCGGTAGGGACCAGGTTGACTACCACTGGTGTAGGGTCTCCTGCTTGGATGACCGGTTGGACTAGATGACCTACACGGTCCCTACCAACTCTGTTAAACTGTTAATCTCCAACCTGCTATCACAAGTAGAATAATTAAGGGGCTTCACCGGTACGCTTAAATGGAGGAAAGACTTTGAACCAACCGGCTCACATAATTCAGTTAAATTTGGATCATAAGCGGGCTCTGTCTCTGCGTTACTATGGAAACTGGTGACTTCTTTTATTTAGAAATATCCTTCTAGAACTACTAGGATGCATGTATGTGGGAGGTGAAATATCTCCATTCTTAGAGCTGATGTGGTGCTTGTTTCTTCCTATTAGCAGAAATAGAAAGAAAGCAATTTTTTTTAAAAAAAAAGATGCTTTACTTTCATCTCTAAAACATTCACCGAACTGCAGCAAACTCCGTCAGTTGACGTGAGATGACATTGGCGGAGGGAGCTGCAATGCCACCTTTATTTTATATTATTTTTGAAGGAACGGGCTTGGTGTTCTATTCAAGGTGCTGTTATTAAGTTATAGCAGCCGTCAAAGCTTCCTCCATGAACCCCAATTCAGAAGTGAATTTGAATCAACTAGCTAAAGGGGAGGAGACGGTAGGGAAAGTGACATTCCATGGAGTTTGACATTATTAGACAGAATAGGAAGAGGAATAGAAGGGAATGGAGTGGCATGGAATGGAATAACATAGTGTAGCATAGCATAGAGTAGAATAGGGTAGCATAGCATAGAGTAGAATAGGGTAGAATAGAATAGAATAGAATACAATACAATACAATACAATACAGCATACCAAAACATAGCATAGCATAGTGAATAGAATAGAATAGAATAGAATAGAATAGAAAAGAAAATATGGATGAAGCCTTGAAAGTCACTAGAGTAGGCTCTTTTATGTAGATTTTAAAATAGTCTTGTTTAACTTATTAAGCCAGAGGAATGCTTGTAAACAGGAAACTTTCACTTCTGGAAACAAAGAAGGGCTGCCGTCTGCCCTGCCGGCAGTGGTGAAAGAAAGTAACTTTGTTGCAAATCCATTATAAATGTAACAAGTCTCAGATGCAAAAGTTTATACAGTAAATCCTTGTTTGGTAAAACATTCCTTTAAGAGTAGTCAAGCGGATGTTTTTTCACTCTCTCCCGATCCCGGGGATGATTTTATAATGCCGCTTTTATTTCCGAGGGGGGAAATTCCCCCTCTAAATGTTTCTGTTCAAGAAGTTGAATGCAGAAGGTTAAAAAGAATAAACTCACATTCCAATTGCTTTTGGTCCAGAGCCTCGGATTCAGCCACTCAGCCCCGGTAATTCAGCTCGTTTAGGAAATCCTCCATTGTTCCGATGCCTTTGGCGAAAAGGGAATACACCCCCCGCACTCCGTCTTTCAACTCCTGGGGCGAAACGGATCACCCACCCCCCCGACCGCCGTCAAGGTGGGGGCCTCTCCGCAGCTAATGGAATACAACACAATACAATACAATAGCAGAGTTGGAAGGGACCTTGGAGGGCTTCTAGTCCAACTCCCTGCCCAGGCAGGAAGCCCTATACCGTTTCAGAGAAATGGCTATCCAACATCCTCTTAAGGACTTCCAGTGTTGGGGCATTCACAACTTCTGGAGAAGAGAAGAGAAGAGAAGTTGGAAGGGACCTTGGAGGTCTCCAACCCCCTGCTCAACCAGGAGCCCCTATACCATTCCAGACATGTGGCTGTCCAATCTCTTCTTGAAAGCCTCCAGTGATGGAGCACCCACAGCTTCTGAAGTTAAGCTGTTCCACTGATTAATTGTCCTCACTATTCTCCTTAGTTCCGGGTTGCTTCTCTCCTTGATTAGTTTCCATCCATTGTTTCTTGTCCTTCAGGTGCTTTGGAGAATAGGTTGACACCCCCGTCTCCCGAAGTGGGTTGCTCCCGGTTCGGCCCAGATCAGATGAACCGGTAGTAGCGGTGGCGGGAGGCTCCACCCACCCACCTGGATGCTTCTGCGTATGTGCAGAAGCATCACACAGGTGTGTGTCCGAATCGGTAGTAAAAAAAATTGGCCACCCACCTCTGCCCCTCCTTCTTTGTGGCAACGCCTCAGATATTGGGACCTTGCTATTATTTCACCCCTAGTCCTTCTTTTCGCTAGACTAGACATACCAATTCCTGCAACCGTTCTTCGTATGTTTTAGCCTCCCAATCCCCTAATCATTTTTGTTGCTCTTCTCTGTAATCTCCCCTTGTAGGCCACAGCTGTGGACTTCCTGGTGATGCCCCATGCATCATACACTAAGCAGGTCCAACTTCAGTTAATGTTGTGAGAAGAACTAAGGGACAGCGTGGCTCTCCTTCAAAAAAAAAAAAAAAAAAAAAAATAGCAGATTCTGAGACTCTGGTGTTCTTCCTGTGCTGTTTTTTTTACTTAGTCCTTTTGCTTCTTCACGCTGGCTGTAAATAATCTTCCTTTAAAAAGACATCAACATTGAAGTGGAATTAGTTCTGCACCGTGCAATACATCACTCCATTTAGAGGGTGTTGCGCAGGCAGCTCTAAACCGTTCCTTCGTCTCTGCGCCATCAGTCACTCTTGTATACGGTAAGAAAGCAGAAGGAGATTTGGAATGATTAAAAAGATACCGAGAGATTATGTTTTCACCCACATCTAATGTCCTAGTGCAGAGATGGCAAACCTGTGGCATGGGTGCCACAGGTGGCACGCAGAACCATTTCTAAGGGCACGCGAGGCATTGCCCTGTCAGCTCCAGCGCGACTGTGTGCACTGGCCAGCTGATTTAGGCCTTCTTTTGAGGCCGTTTTTCGCCCTCTGGAGGCTTCAGGGAAGCTCCTGAAACCTCTGGAGGTGGGGCAGGGAGGCTGTTTTCATCCTCCCTAGGCTCCTAGAAAGCCTCTGGAGCCTGGGGAGGGCGAATAAAGCACGCCGAAAGCAGGGGGTCACGCACATAGCATTATGGGTGTGGCACGCCCACGCACGCCTACCCCTGCGCGCCCCCCGCTTTTGGCACGCAAGCCAAAAAAGTTAGCCATCACTGTTCTAGTGTAAGGAACGGAATCAATAACAAAAATTAACAGGATCGTTCATGGCGTGTTCTGAGCTTGGTTGTTTGCTTGCCAACGTTTCATTATCTGACTAGATAATATCATCAGTACCAGGGTGGATAAAAATCAATGAATTCTTTAAAAAAATCAAAAAAATCGGATTTTTAAAAATTTAAATCAGATTTTTTTTGATTTAAATCGGATTTTTTTTTATTTAAATCGGATTTTTTTGATTTAAATCGGATTTTGTTTTATATAAAATGCTTTTTGAGGAAAATATATTACCACCCAAAGGTTATTCCATCATGAAATAAAGATTAGTTTTTTAAATTATGTAGAATAAGGCTGTATATGTTTAATTTTTTGGGTAAATAAATTCCATTAATCCATTCACAATGTCATGCTCTTCCAGAGGTTTCAGCAAGAATTGGTCTTTATGTAGAAAACTATGATCAAGTTTTTTTACTAGTGATTTAAATCGTGATTTAAATCGTGATTTAGATCAGCTTGATTTAAATCAAATCCACCCTGATCAGTACTCATGAAAGTGGGGTTTGCTCTCTGTTTATATAAAATAACTTACCCTCTAGTGGTGGGGGCAGTGTGGTTTTCTCTTTGCTAGTTCCTTGAACAGGGTATAGATTTGTGCTTGTTTGTCTGGTGTTAATCCCTGCTTATCTGGATGTTGGTTCTGGTCTTTTTGTTTCCTTCTTAGTTTTTTTTTATTGTCTCTTTTATATGGTAATGTAAGTGTGTTTAAAAATATTTCTGCAGGCAGTATAAAGTGGGAAGGAGAATGAAAGAACGGATTTAATTAATTAATTGAGTGATTAATTAATTAAAGAATAAGTCACCTTGCGTCCTAACCTTCGAAAACCAATGATTTGACTTGTTTCTCTTATGCAAAGGAGACATTCACTAAATTCCTTTGGTTCTTTCAGTTTAGCAAATTAATGGTTTGTGGGTATCAAGGTCAGTTTTATCCTTAGAGAGAGTGAGGGTCTGGTATAAAACCTCCTGCCCCAATAAGTAGATAGTGCCTGCCTCTGTTCCGTAGGACAGGGGTCCCCAACCCCCGGGCCGCAGACCAGTGCCGGTCCGTGGCTGGGTGGGAGCCGGGCTGCAGGGCTGGAGAGGAGGAGGAGGGAGTAGCCACCTGAGCAGAGCGCGCGGAAGAACGCAGGCGCGGCTGTTCGCACCGTTGGAGTGTGGCTCTTCCTCCTCCCTCGTTGATGGAGGGACTCCTGGGCGCCGCCGGACCGGCCACCGATTCCCTCCCCTGCTGGCATGCCGGCCACTCGTTTTCTTCCAGGGGCTGCGGAGGCTCCGCGGGCGGGGGAGGGAGGGTTGCTCCAGCGGCGCACAGGAGTCCCTCCGTCGACGAGGGTGGAGGAAGAGCGCCCACCATCCTCCTGCGTTCTCCCGCGCGCTCTGCCCAATGGGCTGCCCCCTCCTCCCTCCTCCTCCTCTCCAGCCTGGCTCCTACCCAGCCACGGAGCCTGACCGAGCGAACGAGCGACCTCAGGTGTGCTGATGAGGGGGGGGGGACGACGACGACAGACACACATAGAGAGACAGACAGAGGGAGGGAGGGAGGGAGGGAGAGAAACATAGACAGAGACACAGATTGAGTGAATGCAAGACAGACAGACACACGCTCACACACACAGAGTGACAGAGATGGGCGGATGAAGGAGAGAGACAGAGAGAAAGAAAGAGAAAGAAAAAAAGAAAGTGGGAGAGAGAGAAAGACAGACAGAGAGAAAGAGACAGAAAGGAAAGAAAGAGACAGAAAAAGATACAGAAAGAGAGAAAGAGAGAGAAAGAAAAAGAAAGAGGGAAAGAGAAAAAGAAAGAAAGAGAAAGAAATAAAGAGAAAGGGAAAGAGAGAAAGAAAGAAATAGTGAGAGAAAGAAAGAGAGACAGAGACAAAGAAAAAGAGAGAGAGAAAGAAAGAAAGAAAGAAAGAAAGAAAGAAAGAAAGAAAGAAAGAAAGAAAGAAAGAAAGAACTTATGACCACAGTTGAGGCCAAAAGTTTGGTTGCTAACCAAGATCATTGTTAAGTGAGTTTCACATTTTCCAAGTTGGCCACGCCCACCCAGTCACATGACTGCTGAGCCACTCAACCGGTCCGCAGAATTTTCTTTAAAATGAAACCGGTCCCTGGTGCAAAAAAGGTTGGGGACCCCTGCCGTAGGATAGACTTGTTTCATCTACTAATTATAACTTGATAGACAATTAAAAATTAAGATCAGATTGCAATCCTAGGCATCTCTATTTGAAAATTAATTTTCTCACCTTACAATCATTGGGACTAATTTCTGAGTAAATAATGTTTACAGTAGGAGTATTCATTTGATGTAGGGATTGTTTTCTTTTGAAAAATATAGAATATGTAGGAGACAAGCAGGGAGAGTGGAGTTAAATAAGTCATCAGCGTAGCATCATTAGTTCCCACAAATGGTCTTAGTCAGATCTGGGTATTTTGGCTCTTTGAGCCATAGCCAGTGGTTGTCCCTATGCAGACCACATGGATTTCTTTTATTTTGAAGGTGACTGACTGCTATATGTTTTTTCAATTTACATATGTGAATGCATGCATACCTATGCACTTTCACACCCCTATTGCACTGCAATAATTTAAAGTTTTAGAAATCATAAAGAACCCTATTTTTTGAACCCAAATCATCCATGGTTATTTTATACAATTCACTGTTTAAAAAAAAAAGATTCTTAGCATTAGGTCTAAAATTTAAATTAAACAGTAGCTCCGACTTTGATTCAATCATGATTTATTTAATAAGCCGCAACCGATGAGGTTCATCAACATTTTATGCAGTGGGCTATGATTATAAAAATACATAATAGTTAAGTTCACATGAAACACTCACCCAAATGGAAGCACTTTAAGGTAACACGAGGAGTGGATTGAGTTCTCCAGTAACAACATTAAAAATTACTACAGTTCTTTAAGCATCTCATGTATATCAAATTGTCTTTTGAAATTAATTTCATGGATATTAACTTTCACGAAGCACGTAATTAAATTTTTGATTCATGAGACTTTTGAATGGCATGAACTCTCTGACGAGGAAAAGCTATATTGGCATTTTGTAGGATTGTTTGTAAAGTAGCGAAGTTGTCAAGAATTTACGATTCCCAAAACAAAATCAGATGTTGAATATTCCCATTCTATCATTATGGCAATCACTTGTGTTCCAGTTGTGTGCAGCTGGAGTGGGGGAGCATTGTGAATCAAGCCCCCCACCATTGTTCACAGGTGATGCTGATAAACATATTAAAGGGGCATGGCTTAGAATGTGATGCCACACCCACATTTTGCTGGTGTTGATATCTCCTTGCAAACATTGCTGATTGAGTGCAAATAGCTTCTTCAACTTTTCCCACCTTATTTATGGTCGAAGAAACTAAAGAAGAGGCGAATAGATTTCTCCAGGAAAGCCACAAAAAGAGGATAAAATCAGAGGATCCATGCTTAAATAGGACAGCATAGAGTCAAGGCGTGTGGACAGGCCCACCTGTAATTTCCACTTAATTTCCAAATTAAGTTCTAGCAAGCAGTCTTTGAGGCATGAAACACAGTGAGCAAAATCTCCAGAAATACGAATTGTTGTCTCCTACAACCACCACTCCCCTTTCCTTCTATTTATTCCCCAGCCAGGGAGGGGCCATTCAGCATCCACGTGGGCCTTTCTTCCCGAGCCGACTCCTTGTCCTTAGTTGTTCACCTCTCCTAACAGCTCTGCGCATATGCGCATCTGGAACAGGCCCCAGCTGTTCTTGCTCTTCACTCATCATAGCCTCTAAAGGCTGCTGCCTCTCCGGTGGCTGTGAAATGTCAGACGGCCCTGGCTCTATCTCTGCGTCCAACCCTGAGCATCCATCAGAACCTTCCCCAGACTCCAGAACTGGCCCAAGTTCTTCCCCAACTTCCTCATTGTCCAAGTCTGCCCCAGCTCTGCTGGAAGCTGGGAGGCCATGAACACCAAGCAATTTACAGAGTCAGCCTATCGACCCCAACAATTTGGGTCCTCATTTTACCGACCTCAGAAGGATGGAAGGCTGAGTCAACCTTGAGCCAGTCATGATGATGAGGATGATGAGGATGCTAGCCATTCAGTCGTGTCCGATTCTTGGCGATTCTCTGGGCCAGGTCCCTCCATATCTTCCGATCTAGCCCTGCTTCTTTGAGTTGTTCTATGCTCTGCCTGGTGTCATCTTTGATGCTGTCCAGCCACCCTGTTCTTAGATGGCCTGGTTTCCTTTCACTGCTAACTCTTCCAAACATAATTGTTTTGTCCAGTGAATCCCACCGCATGTGATTTTTGTGGTTTTTGCCTTCCAGGGACATGTCTGGTGTTATACGCTCCAGTGCTTCCTTGTTAGTCACCTTTGCCGTCCAAGGAATACGCAGGAGCCTTCTCTGGCACCACAGCTCAAACCAGTCGATTTTCTTCCTGTCTTGTTTTTATAAGGTCTAACGGTAAATGTATGTAAGTTCAGAAATCATCTAGTCACCCTGAAGCGTCCACAAAACTCCCTTTAAATAGAATGGAATGGAATGGAATGGAATGGAATGGAATGGAATGGAATGGAATACAATACAATACAATACAATACAATACAATACAATACAATACAATACAATACAATACAATAGAACAGCAGGTAGAATGGAATGGAATGGAATAAGGAATGGAATGGAATGGAATAGAATAGAATAAGGAATTGATTGGATTGGAATGGAATGGAAGAGAAAAAGGAATGGAATGGAATGGAATGGAATGGAATAGAATAAGGAATAGATTGGATTGGAATGGAATGGAAGAGAAAAAGGAATGGAATGGAATGGAATTCCTTATTGGCCAAGTATAATTGGACACACAAAGAATTTGTCTTTGGTGCATATACTCTCAGTGTACATAAGGAGAAGAAATGCATTCATCAAGAATAAAAAGATACAACACTTATTGATAGTCAAGGTTACTAATAAGCTATCAAATCGTACTAGGAAATAAATAAAACAATATAAATTGAAAGATACAAGCCACATGGTTATAGTCATAAGTGGGAAGAGATAGAGACTAGGAAGGAAGAGAAAAATAATAATAATACATTCTTGGTAAATTATTGACAGTGTTGTGGGAATTAGTTGTTAAGCAGAGTGATGGCATTTGGGGAAAAACCTGTCTTTGTGCCTAGTTGTTCTGGTGTGCAGTGCCCTATAGCGTCATTTTGAGGGTAGAAGTTGGAACAATTTATGTCCAGGATGCCAGGGGTCTGTAGATATTTTCACGGCCCTCTTTTTGACTCCTGCAGTGTGCAGATCCTCAATGGAAGGCAGGTTGGTAGCCATTGTTTTTTTTTCTGCAGTTCTAATTATCCACTGAAGTCTCTGTCTGTCTTGTTGGGTTGCCGAGTCAAACCAGACAGTTATTGGAGGTGCAGATACAGACTCAATAGTTCGTCTATAGAACTGAATCAGCAGCTTGAAGGTCCTGAGTTGGCCGAGAAAGAACATTCTGTGTTGTGCTATTTTGATGACTTTTTTGATAAAACAAAGACAAAATAAAATGTTAACCCAGAGAAAAGGAGTCAATCCCCTGACTAAAGAATGTTTCGTTTCTAAAAGCATTTGAAAGTATTGAGGTTGGATTTAACCAAAGATATACCTGATCTAACATTCTATTGCAGGGGTCTCCAACCTTTGCAACTTTAAGTCTGAAGGACTTCAGCTCCCAGAATTCTCCAGCCAGCAAAGCTTAGACTTACATTCTGCTTCATGGTGCTTTACAGCAGGGGTCTCCAACCTTGCAACTTTAAGTCTGAAGGACTTCAGCTCCCAGCAAAGCTGGCTGGAGAAGTCTGGGAGCTGAAGTCCTTCAGACTTAAAGTTGCAAAGGTTGGAGACCCCTGTTCTATTGCACAGTAGAGATAGTCCTTGACGTTCGACCGTAATTACATGATGGTCCTAAAATGGGTCGGTCATGTGTCCGACCTGATTTTATGACCATTTTTTGGTGGTGGCCATGGAGCAGATACAGCAGTTGCAAAATGCCATGCGCATAAACTGAATGCTAGGGATATAGAGCCTGTTGCTATAACTCCCTTAATTTTTAAAGTCTGCAAACCGTATCTTAAGATGGTATATTATTCTAGTCAATGACCACAATAAAGGATTAAGATATTCACACTTAATTAAGCCAGTAGCGGGCCTAATGAATCGCGGAAACACCAGAAGATCATTGGATACACTCAACTAACCCCCAAGTTGTTAGATTTGGCTCAAAGTGACCCAGATTTAACTAGCGCTTAGTACATCCAACCTTTTCTTAAAAAGAAGCCACAAAAATGCAGCTAAACAAAAGAAATTATGGGGTGTGCAGAAATGGATAGGTTAACGTTAAAAATTAAAGAAAAAGAAGAATCTGAATATTTTATGACATGGGAACTTTTTTTTACAAATGGTTAGTCGATAGACACAGGGACCAGCAGTTTAATAGTTAAAATAAAGGCAATGGCTGGGCCTCCCATCATGATGTCACATCTAATCTTTGATCAGAACATGGGGTATTTTTTTTCCCCATCTAGACATTGATTAAGGGTTGGAAATTTTCATTATATTAACTTAAACAGGAAACATTCCAAAATCTCTCTATAAATCAACGCCAGAAGCAGAGTTAGCTTTTAGCAATTATTACAGTCAAGATTGTCAAAATTGGTTGTCTAGTTAGTGCCAAAGGATTGAGTTCAATTCCTGATATCTTCATGGACAAATGCCTGCCATCTTGATATGTCTCCAGAATAACCTATAACTCTTCAGATGCCTTTTTTGGTCTTTCCTTCCTTCCTTCCTTCCTTCCTTCCTTCCTTCCTTCCTTCCTTCCTTCCTTCCTTCCTTCCTTCCTTCCTTCCTTCCTTTTTCCCCTCTCATTTTCCTTCCTTCCTTCCTTCCTTCCTTCCTTTCTTTCTTTCTTTCTTTCTTCCTTCCTTCCTCTTAATTCCTTCATTCTTTCCTACCTAACTACCTACTTATTTACATATATTCCTATTTTCCCTCTTAATTCCTCCCTTCCTTCCTTCCTATTTTCCCTCATCTTCCTTCCTTCCTTCCTTCCTTCCTTCCTTCCTTCATTCATTCATTCATTCATTCATTCATTCCTTTTTTCCTCTTAATTCCTTTATTCTTTCCTACCTAAATACCTACTTATCTACATATATTCCTATTTTTCCTCTTAATTCCTCCTTTCCTTCCTTCCTTTCTTCCTTCCTCTTAATTCCTCCTTTCCTTCCTTCCTTCCTTCCTTCTTTCCTTCCTTAATTCCTTCCTTCCTTCCTCTTAATTCCTTCCTTCTTTCCTACATAACTACCTACTTATCTACATATATTCCTATTTTCCCTCTTAATTCCGCCTTTCCTTCCTTCCTTCCTTCAATCCTTCCTTCCTTCCTTCCTTCCTATTTTCCCTCTCATTTTCCTTCCTTCCTTCTTATTTTCCTCCTGTTTTCCTTCCTTCCTTCCTTCCTTCCTTCCTTCCTTCCTTCCTTCCTTCCTTCCTTCCTATTTTAAAATCTCAATTCCCTCCCCACTCCAGGGCAAGGATACTGTAAAATCTCCATTCCTTTCCCACCCCACTAACCTTCTTTCCAGCTCCATTCTCCTGTGCAGGGCAACAGAAGATGACCCAGCGGATCAGCTGGGACTTGGGAGGCAGAGAATAAATGGGGGCGGGCCCCGCCAGAGGTGGTATTTGCCGATTCTCCAAACTACTCAAAATGTCCACTACCAGTTCTCCAGAATTGGTCAGAACCTGCTGAATATCAACACATACACATACACACACACACAAAGATAATAATTTCATAGGATCATCTGTTTTCTGTTTTTTTTTGGGTGGTGGTTGAGTGGCACTTCCACACCTCTCCAATTCTGAGGTTCCTGGAGCATTCAGGATTTGGAAGGAACTCTAAATCTTGTTTGCTATTTGTTTCTTTCTTTTCTCCCCTGAAGTGCACAAATGCCTGCAAGACAAGCCGTAGTAATGGGCCACCTGTTTGTACTCCATCTTTCCTGCACACACACTGGCAATCTGTCCCTTTGAAAATGATCAGGAAATAAGAGGAGCACTTAATGCTCTTTGAAGCTTGCTCTTTTGGTGCCTTTGATACTCCCACGTGCAAAGTTTCTCTCCCCCTGCCCCCTCTCTCTTTTAAAGCAAATAAATAAAGAAATAAATCTCCAAGAACATCTGGCCTTTTGTCTCCGATCTTCTTTGGCAGGGAAATATTTTGATTTGCTGTTTGCAAAGACGTACAGCAGTTTGTCCTTATGCAAACCAGCCTGTTCCCTAAGCCACCGGTTGCCAAAAAGATTGTGTTTGTGTTGACTTTGTGAAGCTCGCCTTCTTGATTCTGCGCGTGAGCAACGCCAGACGGTGCGCGTCTCCTAACCTTCTGGAATGTTCTCTTTGTTGCGGGTGTCAGAGCGAAGCAGGAAAGAAGGAGGGCTGGGGCATTTTAATAATCCATCAAAGAACATGGCTCTCCTGTTTAGATTGAGTTTGATTTTATATTTCCAAAAATTGTGTGTGTGTGTGTGTGTTTTACAAACAACTCGAGATGGTGAAGATATCCAACACACCTTCCTCTTCCAATTTTCCCCATAACAACAACCCTGTGAGGTGAGTTGGCTGAGAGAGTGACTGGTCCAAAATCATAGTTGGCTTTCATGTCTAAGGCGGGACTAGAACTCACCGTCTCCTGGTGATTGGCCCAAAGTCACCCAGCCGGCTTTCATGCCTAAGGCGGGACTAGAACTCACCGTCTCCTGGTGATTGGCCCAAAGTCACCCAGCCGGCTTTCATGCCTAAGGCGGGACTAGAACTTACCATCTCCTGGTGATTGGCCCAAAGTCACCCAGCCGGCTTTCATGCCTAAGGCGGGACTAGAACTTACCGTCTCCTGGTGATTGGCCCAAAGTCACCCAGCCGGCTTTCATGCCTAAGGCGGGACTAGAACTCACCGCCTCCTGGTGATTGGCCCAAAGTCATCCAGCCGGCTTTCATGCCTAAGGCGGGACTAGAACTCACCACCTCCTGGTGATTGGCCCAAAGTCACCCAGCCGGCTTTCATGCCTAAGGCGGGACTAGAATTCACCGTCTCCTGGTGATTGGCCCAAAGTCACCCAGCCGGCTTTCATGCCTAAGGCGGGACTAGAACTCACCACCTCCTGGTGATTGGCCCAAAGTCACCCAGCCGGCTTTCATGCCTAAGGCGGGACTAGAACTCACCATCTCCTGGTGATTGGCCCAAAGTCACCCAGCTGTCCAAATATATCTCTGTGGTCATGTGGCCAGCATGACTAAATGCCGAAGGCGCACGGAACGCTGTGATCTTCCCACCAAAGGTGGTTCCTATTTTTCTACTTGCATTTTTACATGCTTTCGAACTGCTAGGTTGGCAGAAGCTGGGACAAGTTGCGGGAGTTCACTCCGTTACGCGGCGCTAGGGATTCGAACCGCCGAACTGTTGACTTTTCTGATCGACAAGCTCAGGGTCTTAGCCACTATGAACTTTCCAAAGTCCAAGAATGCCATGTACAGGTAGCCCTCGAGTTACAGCCACACACTTAGCAATGGTTCGAAAACACAGCGGCCCTGAAAAGAGTGACTTATGACCATTCCTCACACTTACGGCCATCACAGCCACTTGGCAACAGGCATGTATGTACAGGGTCGTGCGATCCTCGTTTCTGACCTTCCCGCAAGCAAAATCAATGGGTTAGCCAGATTCACTTAATGACCTTGTGTTTTGCTTAACAACTTCAGTGATCCGCTTAATCATCGTGACCAAAAAAATGGGCTTCAAATCAGATGTGGATCTCTTAAGAACCGCCTCGCTTTGCAATGGAAATCAGGGTTGTGGATGTAAGCCGAGGACTACCTGCAGTAAGTGATGCAGGTTCTAGTTGCATTATTAAATTTGGCGCATGTACACCTTCATTAATCACTTTGAACTAGGACCTTGTTTGAAAGGAAAACACACTTCATCTTTGAAGGCATGCTAATAAAACCCTGGGATCTTAATTTGATAAGATCCCATTGAAGCACTTCTGCTAAATCCCTGAAGTAATTCTTAATTAACCTTTGGTGTCAAATGGCTCCATTGTTTTTGCAAAGAAGCATTGGGGGTTGAGGGTGCGAGAAACAGAGCCTTCATTAATTCTTTCACACAAATACAGAGACAGAAAGAGAATACAACGAAATTAATACACGGACAATGTACAGTACGTAGAATAGAATAAACAGTTGGAAGGGACCTTGGAGGTCTTCCAGTCCAACCCCCTGCTCAGGCAGGAAACCCTACACCACTTCAGACAAATGGTTGTCCAATCGGTTCTTAAAATCTTCCAGTGTTGGGGCATTCACAACTTCTGGAGGCATGTCGTTCCACTGATTAATTGTTCTCACTGTCAGGAACTTTCTCCTTAGCTCTCAGTTGCTTCTCTCCTTGTTTAGTTTCCACCCATTGCTTCTTGTCCTGCCCCCAGGTGCCTTGGAGAATAGCTTGACTCCCTCTTCTTTGTGGCAACCCCTGAGATATCGGAACACTGCTATCATGTCTCCCCTGGTCCTTCTCTTCATTAAACTAGACATGCCCAGTTCCTGCAACCGTTCCTCATATGTTTTAGCCTCCAGTCCCCTAATCATCTTTGTTACTCTTCTCTGCACTCTTTCTAGAGTCTCCACGGACGATGAGGAGGTTGGGGAAGAATTTGGGCCAGTTCTGGAGTCTGGGAAAGGCTCTGATGGATGCTCAGCATCAGACACAGAGATAGACATTTCCCAGCCACCGGAGAGGCAGCTGCCTTTGGAGGCTGAGATGAGAGGGGAGGAAGAACAGCTGGGGCCTGTTCCAGAGGCGCGTATGCGCAGAGCTGTTAGGAGAGGTGAACAACGGAGGACAAGGAGTCGGTTCGGGAAGAAAGGCACACATGGACGCTGAATGGCCCCTCCCTGGCTGGGGAATAAATAGAAGGAAAGGGGAGTGGTGGTTATAGGAGACAACAGTTCGTATTTCTGGAGATTTTGCTCACTGTGTTCCATGCCTCAAAGACCGCTTGCCAGAACTTAATTTGCAGCCTTTCAGTTGGGAGCTCACGGCTTTGCAATTATTGCAAGGAACTGATAAGGTCTGTTCTGCAGTTAACTCCTTGCAGGACTCTTGGTTGGACTTTTCGGTGGGTGAATGCCATTAATTCACAAGAGGTAAATAAAGAGGGGTTTTCCGTGACAAGGAGCATGTTTCTTGTTTCTACTTAGGCTGGGCAATAACACTTAGTGCTCTAAAGCAGGGGTCTCCAACCTTTGCAACTTTAAGTCTGAAGGACTTCAGCTTCCAGAATTCTCTGGAAGCTGAAGTCCTTCAGACTTAAAGTTGCAAAGGTTGGAGACCCCTGCTCTAAAGCACCACGAAGCGGTATATAAGTCAAAATGCTATTGCCACCATCATGTTTACCCCTTGAAAAATGTTATTCTATTAAAAAAATATTTTGAAAATGACAGAATGACAGCTAATCAGTCTTCTTTCTATGTGTTTCGGAATCCCGGCAGCATGCCAACTGCTCTTTAACAGGATATTTATGTTTATAGCTGGTCGACAGATTGGAAATATCTCTAGAAACATTGCCAAGTTTTCTCGGTTTCTCATACTTCTTCCTTGATCAAGATTTAATTTCCCCCAGTTTTACTTTCACTTCCCAGTGTGGGTTTGTTTCACAAATTGAACTACCATAATACATTGAGCATGAGCCTGTCTTTGGAAACCACCCAGCAGATACAAAATGGAATGTAGAGATCAGTGGTGGGCTTCAAATTTTTTTAGAACCTCTTCTGTGGGTGTGGCCTGCTTTGTGGGAGTGGCCTGCCGGCCATGTGACCGGGTGGGAGTGGCTTGGCAGTCATGTGACTGAGTGGGAGTGGCCAACTTTTGAAATGTGGTGAAGCTCACTTAACAACGCTCTTGCTTAGCAACCAAAATGTTGGCTCAGGAACTCTGGCATTTGAAGCACGCAAGTCTTAAAGCTGTCAAGTTACAAAACCCTTGCACCCCTAACCCTTTAGAAAAAAGAACCCCAGGGGTGTTCAAACTTGACAGCTTTAAGACTTGTGGACTTCAACTCCCAGAATTCCTCCTCTCGCTCTTCCTCTGGATGATGGGCGGATGGGTGGGGGGAGGGAGCTGGAACCGGTTCTCAACGGCCCTGGAGATTTGTGGAATCTCTTCTATAGAGGTTAGAATTGGCAGGAACCCACCCCTGGTAGAGATTCACATCTGGCACCAGGAACAAGAATGATGCTGTGAACCGATCACAGTAATTTCTTTATTGCTGCTTGCCTGCTTACAAGAATCTTCCCAGCCTAACTGCCTTCCCTCGGGAACAAGCAGGTCCAGGTTTCGTGACAAGGAGCCTGTTTCTTGCTTCCGCCAAGACTGCGTCAGAACACATAGATGGAAATGGGTGAATGGAGAAAAGATTTGACCCTCCTTGTTCCTTTCTAGGGAACCACACCGTGTAACACTCACAACGCGTTTTGGAAAGGCCAGGACTCAGAGGGCCAGGATACAGCCCCCGTGTGCGCACCTTCTGCACATGCGCCAAGTCTTTCCCATATGCGCCCGGCCTCAAAAATGTGGCTAAATAGGATGGCATAGCGGGACAGGTGGGTGGACCAACCCGCGCTCTCCCCTACAGGTTTGCCTGAACCAGTCCAAACCGGCTGAATACCACCTCTGGTTGTCAGGGAAGTTTTCAGATTTGGGTTAATGCCAGGGTTCCACATAGCATCCAAAAGTAAATTAGACTCCCAGGCAAAGTATTGCTCAAAGTTCCAATTGATGAAGAGAGCCATGTTGGCACATCTGGGGAAAACCGAATCTAAAAGCTTCCCGGTTTTCCCTACCCAGTTGAGAGTTCACGATCTTGCCCCCCACACCCACAAGTCCATCCCATGGTCCAATCTCCCACTGCCACGCTGGCAGTTCCACCCATCCAGTTCCGGTCAGGTGCAGAGGTTCAAAGACAAAGAATGACCTTGGATTTCTAGAAAGGAATGTTGTTATGGCTACTTCGCATCTAACTCTTTACAATCCCCCCTCCCATTTTCCCACAATAGAAAATGCATAGTAGAAGAATAGAAAGTGTGGCAGGCCAAAGACCCTAAAGAAAAGATGGCTACAGGCCCGACACTGGTGTTGCCATGTTGTGTGAACGCTGTCAGTCATGAAGAGTTTTATTCAAACAGCATATTCAAGCATTCAGGAGACATTGCCAGATTTTAACACAAAACCCACTGGTCTGGCCACAAACGTCAGAAAAACGTTTGATGAAGATTCCAAAATCCATATTCGCCTCTTAACTTTGATTCACTCCATTCAAGGATTCAACAAGGATTTCTTTACAACTCTTGGTCATGCAAGAAGGGTATACAAAGCAAAAGTCGAGATGAGCAGGAAGAGAAGGAGATGCTCAGAGTATGGTTACTGTTCAAATTTAACATTAGCCGCGGTCTTAAGATAGTAGGTGAGAGTGGGCTGCAGACGTTTAAATTAAAGCTCTTGTCAAATAGCGAGGCTGCTTTAAATTCTACTTAGACTTCTTCCAAGGGTGATTGAGATGAAATCATTGAATTGATTTTTCCAGGATTTGAAAATAATGAAAGCCAAATCCTGCTGATTCTCAGAATCAAACTGGCTCCAGTCTTAGGGACAAGATAGAACAGAATTGAATAACAGAGTTGAAAGGGACATTGGAGGTCTTCTAGTCCAACCCGCTGCCTAGGCAGGAAACCCTATACCAATGGCTATCCAACATCTTCTTAAAGACTTCCAGTGTTGGGGCATTCACAACTTCTGGAGGCAAGTTGTTCCACTGATTAATTGTTCTCACTGTCAAGAAATTCCTTCTTTGTTCTACATTGCTTTTCTCCTGGATTAGTTTCCACCCATTGCTTCTTGTTCTGCCCTCAGGTGCTTTGGGGAATAGCTTGACTCCCTCTTCTTTGTGGAAGCCCCTGAGATATTGGAAGACTGCTATCATGTCTCCCCTGGTCCTTCTTTTCATTGAACTAGACATACCCAGTTCCTGCAATCGTTCTTCATACATCAGTTCCCAAGTATAGAGAAAATAGGGCCTATTAACAAGGCTGGAAATAATCTTCAGTTGGGTAGTAAATGAAATTAAATAAATAAAATTAATAATTGTTATATTGCTTAGCTACAATCTATCTGTTGAAAGAAACTTATCTGGAGAAGGTCCTGGAAGGAAATAAAAAGTCTATTACTAAAGGAACCAGGCTAGAAACTAGGAGACTGTGAGTTCTAGTCCTGCCTTAGGCATGAAAGCCAGCTGGGTGACTTTGGACCAATCACCAGGAAATTGTGAGTTTTAGTCCCGCCTTAGGCATGAAAGCCAGCTGGGTGACTTTGGGCCAATCAGCAGGAGATGGTGAGTGCTAGTCCCGCCTTAGGCATGAAAGCCAGCTGGGTGACTTTGGGCCAATCAACAGGAGATGGTGAGTGCTAGTCCCGCCTTAGGCATGAAAGCCAGCTGGGTGACTTTGGGCCAATCAGCAGGAGACGTTGAGTTCTAATCCCGCTTTAGGCGTAAAAGTCAACTCTATATGTGTGAAGAACTCACGTTGAAGATAGAGATGTGGAGGAATTTAAAAGTAAAGAATTAGCAGAGCTTTGTTGTGGAGACCTACTGTGACAATGTCATACATCTCAAGAAAATGGAAAACTTTATTTTTTTTTCTTTTTCTCATTAATAATACATTTAAGCCAGAGACCAAGACACAATTACTTTGAAGCACAAAGGAATTTATTGACAGATTTAGCACTAGAGGCTGAAAAACAGACGTCTAAATAGAGGGAGCATTATATATCCTCCATCTTTTCCCTATTAGTTTCAGAAGCACCATATTTTGCTTTCAGTGTGGAAATTTACAGATTAACAGAGCTGGAAGGAACCTTATAATCCAATTCCCCACCCAGGCAGGAGACCCTACACTATTTCTGACAGATGGCAGTCCAAACTCTTCTTGAAAGCCTCCAGGGATGAAGCTCCCACAACTTCTGAAGGCAACTTCTGTTCCATGGGATGATTGTTCTCACTGTCTGAAAATTTCTCCTTATTTCTAGGTTGAATATTTCCTTGGTCAGTTTCCATCTATTATTCCTTGTGTGGCCTTCAGGTGCTTTGGAGAATAGCTTGACCCCTTCCTCTCTGTGGCAGCCCACAGATATTGGAAGATGCTATCATGTCTCCCCTGGTCCTTCTCTTCACTAGACTAACCATGCCCAGTTCCTGCAACCATTCTTCATGTTATAGATTAACAGAGTTGGAAGGGACCTTGTAGGTCATCTAGTCCAACCCCCTGCCCAAGCAGGAGACCCTCCACCATTTCTGACAAATGGCAGTCCAGTCTCTTCTTGAAAGACTCCAGTGATGAAGCTCCCAGAAGGCAACTTCTGTTCCATGGGTTGATTGTTCTCACTGTTAGAAAATTTCTCCTTATTTCTAGGTTGAATCTCTTCTTGGTCAGTTTCCATCTATTATTCCTTGTCTGGCCTTCAAGTGCTTTGGGAAATAACCTGACCCCTTCTTCTCTGTGGCAGCCCCTCAAATATTGGAAGACTGTTATCCTGTCTCCCCTGGTCCTTCTCTTCACTAGAATAGCCATGCCCAGGTCCTGCAACCGTTCTTCATATGTTTTACTCTCCAGTACCCTAATCACCCTGGTTGTAATTGTTCCTATACTTTTTGTTTTTCACATATATGGTATCAAATCAAGACTTCATTGTATTTGATGTCAGCGAGAAATAAGTTAATCATAATTAACAATTCCCAATGATTCCCACAGGTTTCCTTTAAGGGTATGCAGATCAATCTAAATTCAATCTCTTTCAGAATAATGCACGATTTGGGGGTCTAAATCTATTACACTTTAATTATTATTTTTAAAAAAGGAAACTATTTTAGAAAATAAGAATAGACTTATGCAAAAAAAATTGCTTCCATTTAATGGATTACATTACATTATGGTTAATTAGCATCAGTTCAATAGGATATTACAGATAACATGATTAATAAGATTAGGCGTGGTGATTGGGTTAATTCATATGGATATTAAAATATATAAGAAGGGATGGGTAAAATGAAATCACACTTCTGCTACACAATGGGACTCTAATTTAAAGAAGGGACCTAAGAATCTGTAGCTAAATTGCTATTTTACTGTAGCTGCACTCTTATCTAAGGAATTTGGTCCTTAGAGTTTAATGTTAATGGTTCCAAAGTGGTCATTGTTAATTTTCATGGCGACCTAGCATTCTGCAGCTAACATTTTCTCTATCTTATTATAATTAGTCCCTGATTTACAAACATTTGCTTTTAGTGACCGTTTGAAGTTACAGCAGCTCTGAAAAAGTGAGTTATGACCAGCTCTCACACTTACGACTGTTGCAGCATCCCCATGAACGTTACGTGATCAAAATTCAGGCTCTTAGCAACTGGCATGTATTTTTTAACTCTTGCACTGTCCCAGGGTCACATGATCTTCTTTTGAAACTGTAGAAAGTTAGCACTGTAGAAGAATGAAATATATTTAGGAAATAATAAAAAAAGGCAGAATATTACATTTCCCTAGAGAAACGTGGGGGGTTTTTTTGAGGCAGAAAGCAGACTTAATAGCCCCCCACCTTTCTTAATACCCCACAGCAGATGTCAGCACTTAAGAGATAAAGAGATAGCTGGCTCTATTCATAAGCAAATTCCTTGCAGCAAGGACTGAACAAAGGTAGGGTTAGCCCTCAGCCACAATAGGAATTGCTCAACCCAAACTTCAACCAAACTTAGCTCAGACAAACATGACCCCTGCATGGCCCCACAGGAATCTGACAACAGCCAATAGAATACATGTTCTTGCACAGGAACAGGAAGCTCAAGTTCAAAGCCCAAGAGAAGGTATAAAAGCCACCCACTCTCAACTCCATGTGGTCAGCTGCCCAGAATCACACGGGCCCATTTTTTTAAAAAATAGGGGGCATGCATAGCCTTTAGGAGACTTGTAGAGTGCTCCTGGGGGATGCCTCCCAAAAAATGAGCAGAAAATGGTCCATTTTTTTGCAAAAATGGGCATGCACAGCCTTTAGGAGGCTTATAGAGTGCTCCTGGGACCTGGGGGGAGGGAATTGAGCAAAAAATGGGCCATTTTTCGCTCATTTCTGCCCTTCCCAGCCCCCAGAAGCTCTCTGAAAGACTTCTAAAAGCTATGCATGGCCATTTTGGTGAAGGGGGCAGGGTTTCGGGAGGCAAAAAATGCTGTATTCAGTGTATAAGACGCACACAGATTTTCAGACTCTTTTTTGAGGGAAAAAGGTGCGTCTTATACTCTGAAAAATATGGTATTTGCTATGCCTATTCATTGGCTGACTTTGTTACCATGTCTCTGCTAGTTCATGAATATTCTGATAATTCACTTAACAACTATGGCAACCCCCCCGAATATAATAGGGGGCAAAATTCACATCGCAACTGCCTAGCTCAGCAATGGAAATTGTGAGTTCAATTAGGTCAGCTGCTGTGGCCTAGAGGTGGAGCTCTCGCTTCCCAATCAGGAGGTTGTGAGTTCGATCCTAGGTAGAGGCAGATGTAGGGTCTCCTGCTTGGGCAAGGGGTTGGACTCGATGGCCTTCAAGGTCCCTTCCAACTCTGTTAATCTGCTAAATTGTGGTCATAAGTCGAGAACTTTCTGTACTGCCCTGTAATGTCAGGTATGGGTTTGGCTTCCAGGTGCTGATCGTAGCCAATTCTCTTTAAGCTGAATTGGTGGGAGTGACTTGGGTATTAGAATATATTTATTTATTTACTTTCCATACTTTAAAATATGTTAAGTGAACTGGGGTGTAAAATCAACCCCTCTGAACACCTTCTCTTACATTTCCGTTTTGCTTAGGATGAAAAAGAATTGTTATGACTCGGTCAAATTCTTTTCAGATGGGTTCATATAAAATATTAAGCCAAGGATATACACTAAATAAATTAAGCCCAAATCAAGCCATATTCTAGTACCTGACGCATTTGTTGACTCAGCCTTCCATCCTTCCGAGGTTGGTAAAATGAGGACCCAGATTGTTGGGGGCAAAATGCTGACTCTGTAAACTGCTTAGGGAGGGCACTGTAGAGCAGAATATAAGTCTAGGTGTAGAAGGAAGGAAAGGAAGGAGGGAGGGAGGGAGGGAGGGAGGGAGGGAGGGGAAGAAAGATATTACATCCTGACCAGCTCCTGGTTGACTCAGCCTTCCATCCTTCCGAGGTTGGTAAAATGAGGACCCAGATTCTTGGGGGCAAAATGCTGACTCTGTAAACTGCTTAGGGAGGGCACTGTAGAGCAGAATATAAGTCTAGGTGTAGAACACAGGCAGGCAGGCAGGCAGGCACGGTGGTGGTGCAGTGATTAGAATGTAATATTGCAGGCGGAACCTGCTCACTGCCAGCAGCTCGATCCTAACCGACTCAAGGCTGACTCAGCCTTCCATCCTTCCGAGGTTGGAAAAATGAGGACCCAGATTGTTGGGGGCAAAATGCTGACACTGTAAACTGCTTAGGGAGGGCACTGTAGAGCAGAATATAAGTCTAGGTGTAGAAGGAAGGGAAGGAGGGAGGGAGGGAGGGAGGGGAAGAGAGATATTAGATCCTGACCAGCTCCTGGTTGACTCAGCCTTCCATCCTTCCGAGGTTGGTAAAATGAGGACCCAGATTCTTGGGGGCAAAATGCTGACTCTGTCAACTGCTTAGGGAGGGCACTGTAGAGCAGAATATAAGTCTAGGTGTAGAACACAGGCAGGCAGGCAGGCACCGTGGTGGTGCAGTGATTAGAATGTAATATTGCAGGCTGAACCTGCTCACTGCCAGCAGCTCGATCCTAACCGACTCAAAGCTGACTCAGCCTTCCATCCTTCCGAGGTTGGTAAAATGAGGACCCAGATTGTTGGGGAAAAGAGGCTGACTCTGTAAACCGCTTAGAGAGGGTTGTAAAGACTGTGAAGCGGTATAGAAGTGTAAGTACTATTGCTAGTGCTGCTGTTGTATGGGCTTGTAATTGGTGAAGCATTGTTTACAGCTTACTATATTTTGTAAATATACTTAGATGTGTTTAATTTAGAAAATCATGTTTGAGCAAATGTTAGCCTAGCCTGTTATGTGATACAATACAATAGCAAAGTTGGAAGGGACCTTGGAGGTCTTCTAGTCCAACCCCCTGCCTAGGCAGGAAACCCCATACCGTTTCAGACAAATGGCCATCCAACATCTTCTTAAAGACTTCCAGTGTTGGGGCATTCACAACTTCTGGAGGCAACTTCTGTTCCACTGATTCACTGTTCTCACTGTCAGGAAATTTCTCCTCAGTTCTAAGTTGCTTCTCTCCTTGATTAGTTTCCACCCATTGCTTCTTGTTCTACCCTCAGGTGCCTTGGAGAATAGCTTGTCCCCCTCTTCTTTGGGGCAACCCCTGAAATATTGGAAGACTGCTATCTTGTCTCCCTTAATCCTTCTTTTTATTAAACTAGACATACCCAGTTCCTGCAACTGTTCTTCATATGTTTTAGCCTCCAGTCCCGTCATCCTGTTGGTTGCTCTTCTCTGCACTCTTTCTAGAGTCTCCACATCTTTTCTACGTCGTGACGACCAAAATTGAATGCCGTATTCCAAGTGTGGCCTTATCCCAAGGCATTAATGATGTTAATCCTTGTTCTCAGTATTCTAAGTTGAAACACTTCTGGAATACAGGTAAATCCTTGACTTAACAACAGTGACCATTTGAAATTACAACTGCACTGAAAAAAGTGACTTACGACCAATTTTCACACTTAATGACTATTGCAGCCTCCCCATGGTCAATTCTTTACATTCAGATGCTTGACAACTGACTCACATTTATGACGGTTGCAGTGCCCCAGGGTCACGGGATCCCCTTTGGCGATCTTCTGACAAGGGCAGTCAATTGGGGAACCCGATTCACTTAACAACCGTGTGGCTCATTTAACAACTGCAGCGGATCTCTTAAGGAACGCAGCAAGAAAAGTCGTAACACGGGGCAGGAGTCACGTGCCAAATTTCTCACTTAAGAACGTAAATTTTGGGCTCCGTTGTGGTCGTACGTCGAGGGCTACCTGTATCGCTTAGGGCAGGGGTCCCCAACCTTTGCAACTTTAAGTCTGAAGGACTTCAGCTCCCAGACTTCTCCAGCCAGCAAAGCTGGCTGGAGAATTGTGGGAGCTGTAGTCCTTCAGACTTAAAGTTGCAAAGGTTGGAGACCCCTGGCTTAGGGTCTTTGATGCAGCCTGGAATTTGGAAGGTTTCTGAAAAGTTTGTGCATACTTCGAAAATAAATTATGGTTCCCAGGGAAACAGCTTTCTAAAAAACGCACGAATAAGTCTTCCTAAGGTTTGGGTGGACTATTGAATTAGCAACAGCAATTTGGTGATTTACTATTCTCCTACAGTGTCAAAATAGCAGGGAGGAAGCATTGCTGACGGCTGAAGGGAAGATGGCAACGGTGTTCTGTGTCGTACTGTTCATTAATTGAGGGTTGTCGGAAGAGCTGCGAGTGTTCCTTGATTCTTCCTTGAGATCAAAATATGTATGAATTCCTCGCCCTCAGATTCCCAGGTTTATCTGTGGCCATGTCTCTCAGCCTTAGAAACCTTAAGACTGTAGGCTTTAACGTCAGAAATTCTCCCACCAGCATGCTGGTTCCATGCTTGCTCCCTCCCTCCCTCCCTCCCTGATTAAGGTGAGCAGATTTTTAAATTGGTAAAGCGGGATACCATTGAGTGGGGTGGGGGGAGAGGCTACCTGCTGTTCCGCTCGCTCCGCCTCCCACTCAGCTCTCTCGGCCTCGAAGCGGCCCCACTTGTGCTGCAGGAAATGTAGGATGCCAGGAACGCTGTACTGAGCCCGCGTTGCAGCCCCCGCTTCTCCGGACTCCAAGCCCGGCCCGACCTGTCTGCTCGTCCATGGCTGGAGCCGTCGTCGCAGGCGGGAGGGACCCTCGGCGGCTACCGGGCCTCGCTGGAGTCAATTCCAAAACCGCGTTCAGCGCTTGGAGGACCTGAGGCATCTTGGGAAATGCAGTTCCCTATCGGAAAGAATGGAGTAAAAAAGTCCCCAAAATCGGGAGTTTTTTAAAATGACGCGGGACGCGGGACAAATTGTTAGAAATCGGGACTGTCTCGCCAAAAGCGGGACGTCTAGTCACCTTATCCATGATCCATGATCCATCCATCAAATTTGTTTCTTTCTTGGAAGAAATTCAGCAAGTGCCCAGAACAGTGGTAGGTTCCTCTCCTTACCAGTATGCTGTGCACGGGGCATGCATTCACAATCCACTACCCCTGAGACACGCAGCTGCTCGTCAGAGGCGCGCAGATGCTGCACACTGTGCCTGTATGCACAATTGCCCCAGTTGCTTTAAAAACAGGTATGGAACGCGGGCGGGTGGGCCAAACAAGCCACCGTACGACCAAAGTCGTAGTGAACAAGTTCGCTTCCCGGCTGATCGTCGGAACTACCAGTTCATTTGAACCGTTCCGAACCGGTAGAATCCCACCCCTGGCCCTTGGCTATTTTCTGCCCAAGGGCTTTTCCATTTCCTGGATGGGGAGTAACAAACTTCGACTCAACCCGTCCAAGACCGAGTGGCTGTGGTTTCCGACGTCCCGGTACAGCAAGTTGATGCCATCACTGGCCATCGGGGGCGAACTGTTAGCCCCCGTGGAAAGGGCCTGCAACCTAGGCATCCTCCTGGACTCCCGGCTGTCCGTGGAGGACCATGTGACAGCCGTGGCCAGGGGGGCTTTTTACCAGGTTCGCCTGGTATGCCAGTTGCGCCCCTTTCTTGACCGGGACGCCCTCCGCACAGTCACTCAAGCAATCGTGACGTCCCGTCTATACTACTGCAACACTCTCTACATGGGGCTCCCCTTGAGCTGCACTCCCCTGAAGACTGCAGCTAGTGCAGAATGCGGCTGCGCGGGGGATTTTGGGAGCCTCACGGCATTCCCATGTAACACCTCTCCTGTGCGAGCTGCACTGGTTACCTGTGGTTTTTCGGGTGCGCTTCAAGGTGCTGATAACCATCTTTAAAACGCTCCATGGCACGGGGCCTAGTTATTTGCGAGACCGTCTCCTACCTCATACATCCCTTCGACCGATTCGCTCCCATAGAGAGGGCCTTCTCCAGGTGCCGTCTGCCGGGCAATGCCGGTTGGCGACCCCCAGGGGAAGGGCCTTCTCTGTGGCGGGCCCAGCCCTCTGGAACGACCTACCCCCCGAACTACGGACCACCACGGACCTCCGCCTCTTCCGCCAACGTCTGAAGACCCATTTTTTTCATCTAGCCGGCCTAGCCTAGTCCCCGAGACCACCCCTAGAGACTGAGTTTTAAATTGTTTTAAATGGATTTTAATTTGTTGGTAATTTTTCTAGGATATTTTTAGCACAGGCCACCTCAAATTTAATTAGATTTTACTGTTTGTAGTCGTATTTATTTATTTATATGTTCGTATTTATTTATATGTTGTATTTTTACTTTTTAACTTCCTGTGCACCGCCCTGAGTCCCTTTGGGGAGATAGGCGCGGTATAAAAATCAAATAAAATCAAAAATCAAAATCAAATCATTTGAATATGAAGAGAGCCAATTTGGTGCAGCGGTGAAGGCCCCGGGAATCTGTTGGAAAAAGGGATTGATGATCGTTTCCCACACTTACGACTGTTGCAGCATCATCCCCAGGTTGTGGTCGTAAGTCGAGAAACACCTGTGTGGTTTTTTTTCTCCCCCTTGTTGCGTTTCATTTTATGGTGGTTGGCCGTACCTATTTAAAGAAGACTAATTGTGCGCCTCTCAGGTGACTGCTGCAATCTTCGGAAGCATATGGTTTCTACGGATAGCACACTCCATTGGGGAATGCTCTGGTACGCAACCGCATATGTTCGCAAGTCAATGTATGGCGCTATAGTGGAATATCTAATCGCAGGCCCAAAGGCAGCCTACGTTTCTTTCGTAATTGCTCCACCGGTGGCTGAGCGGGCATGAGCAGGGATGGTAATGAGCCGAGCGCACTGTATGCTACCCATAACATGCTGCCTTATGCCTTGTGATGTGTAAATGCCCGAATTGCATTTCGAATGCTTAAAAAATAAAATAAAACCCAAATCGTTACACGAGGAACAGATGTCTTTCAATGATCTGGATTTCTTAGCTCCCGAAAGGTGGGGATTCAATGGAAATTCAGTCAATCAATCCATCAAAACAGAGCTGGAAGGGGACTTGGAGATCCTCCAGTCTAGCCCCCTGCCAAGCAGGAGACCCTACTATTACTATTACTATTTATTTGATTTGTAGACCGCACCCTCTCCCCGAAGGGACTCGGAGCGGTGCACAGGACTTTAAAAACATATATAAATACAACAATACAATATTTAAAATAGAATTAAATAATTTACCTGCACTAAAAGTTTAAAATCTTAAAACCCTTTATACTAATCCCAGCAAAACAATTTAAATTTATATTACAGCCTAGGAAGGATAGATTAGGCCAGGCCGGCCAGATGAAAAAAGTAAGTTTTTAGCTTTTGGCGGAAGGAGCGGAGGTCCGTGATCATTCTCAGTTCGAGGGGTAAGTCGTTCCAGAGGGTCGGCCCCATCACAGAGAAGGCCCTTCCCCTGGGCGTCGCCCGCTGGCACTGCCTAGTGGACAGCACCTGGAGAAGTCCCTCTCTGTGGGAGTGAATCGGCCGCAGGGATGTATGAGGCAGAATGCGATCCCGCAAATAACTAGGTCCCGTGCCATGGAGCGCTTTAAAGATGGTAATCAATACCTTGAAGCGCACCCGAAAGACTACAGGCAGCCAGTGTAGCTCGCACAGGAGTGGTGTTACGTGGGAGAACCTGGAGGCTCCCAGGACTGCTCGCGCGGCCGCGTTCTGGACTAGCTGTAGTCTTCGGGTGCACCTCAAGGGAAGCCCCATGTCCCGTGATGGTGAACCTATGGCATGTGTGCCACAGGTGACACATGGAGCCCTCTATGCGGGCATGCGAATCATCGCCCAGCTCAGCTCCACCGCGCCTTCCGATGGCCAGCTGATTTTGGGGTCTGCCACGCGTGCGGGAGACAACATACTCATGCACGGGGTTGCATGCATGGTGGGGTGGTGGTGGCGTGGGAAAGCACGAAGGTGCTGCGCGTCTTCTCCATGGCCCAGTTTTGGTCCCAGGAGGCTTCAGGGAGGCCTGCTAGGCCCAAATCGGGCATGGGTGTGTGTGTCTAATGTGCATGCATGGGGGGAGCAAAGGGGTGGTTATGCATGCATGCATGCATGCGCACGGGTGTGGGGTGCATTGCATTATGGGTGTGGGCACGCCCCGCGCAGGCCGTCACATGCACACACGCCATTTCAGCACACGAGGACAAAATGGTTAGCCATCTCTGCCCTATGCAATCCCAGACAAGTGTCTGTCTGGTCTCAGGGGAAGAAACCAGAGAGTCAGGTAGAGCCTTCCAGGCACTGACCACTCTGTTGCTGACGTCGTTCTTTTCTGCCATCGAGTTTAGAGTGGTTTACATTGAGTTTGTATCTGTTGTGTGCTCTTGTATTGTTGTGGTTGAAGCTGAAGTAGTCGTTGACAGGTAGGACGTTGCAGCAAATAATTTTATGCGAATTTTGACACTCCCTGCCCTGCCTCTGTTATCTTTCAAGTTCGTTTGCCTTCCCTTTGGCATTGGGGCAGGTCTTGAAACCCGGAGAACAGCCGACCTGGCGCTAATTTAATGTTCCAGTTGCAGCGTCTTGGGAAAATAGACCAGCCGGCTCTTTTAAACATATTAAATGGCTTATGCTAATGAAAAGAACGTTTAAGGGACTTAAATATCTGGGAATTTGATATCAGGATGCTGGGTGATTATCATAATAATGTTGTTTCGTAACCATGTTGGGGGGGGCGGAGAAGGCAATCAGATTGACCTTGTCTTCTGGTGCCTCTTTTTAAATCGAAATGTGTAAGTCGTACAGCTTGTAAATCATCTCACACACTAGGGCTGCCTGGGAAGGAGATTGTTGCTTAAAGAATGCTCCATATTTGCGGTGCCCGTAGAATTTAATTCTTGCTGCTCTGACAGCATTCCCATGGAGAAATGCAAACAGGGATAGAGGGCAGTTTTTCAGAAAGATGCCCTTTCCCATTCCCCTTCAAAACCACCCAATAATGTTCAAAAGGATGCATCAACAGAGGGAGAGAATCAAGATCACGTGAAGCGTTAATAGGCGAGACCGCCTCCTGCCCCATACATCCCTTAGACCGATACGCTCCCACAGAGAGGGCCTTCTCAGGGTGCCGTCGGCCGGACAATGCCGACTGGCGACACCCAGGGGAAGAGCCTTCTCTGTGGCGGGCCCAGCCCTTTGGAATGACCTACCCCCTGAATTACGTACCATCACCGACCTCCGCCTCTTCCGCCAATGTCTTAAGACATATTTGTTTCAACAAGCCGGCCTAGCCTAACCTCCCATGGGGGACTTTTAGGTAGTTTTAAATTGGGTTTTTAAAATTTGGTTTTAGCGCAGGATAGGTTATTTAATAGTTTTTTAAATTATATTTATTGTATTTTGTATGTTTTTAAATTTTCCTGTGCGCCGCCCTGGGTCCTTCGTGGAGAAGGGCGGGATATAAATTTAAATAAATAAATAAATAAATAAATAAATAATACCACTTTATAAGGCCTTGCTAAAGCCACACTTGGAATCCGGCATCCAGTTTTGGTCACCACAATGCAAAAAAGACGTAGAGACTCTAGAAAGAGTGCAGAGAAGAGCAACAAAGAGGATTAGGGGACTGGAGGCTAAAACCTATGAAGAACGGTTGCAGGAACAGGTTAGGTCTAGTTTGATAAAAAGAAGGACCAGGGGAGACATGATAGCAGCCTTCCAATATCTCAGGGGTTGCCACAAAGAAGAGGGAGTCAAGCTATCCTCCAAAGCACCTAAGGGCAGAACAAGAAGCAATGGGTGGAAACTAATCAAGGAGAGAAGCAACTTAGTAGTAAGGAGAAATTTCCTGACCGTGAGAACAATTAATCAGTGGCACAACTTGCCTCCAGAAGTTGGGAACGCTCCAACACTGGAGGTTTTAAAGAAGAGATTGGATAACCATTGGTCTGAAGTGGTGTAGGGTTTCCAGCCTAGGCAGGGGGTTGGACTAGAAGACCTTCAAGGTCCCTTCCAACTCTGTTATTCTATTATAGTCTGTTCTATGCTATTCTGTTCTATTCTACACTACACTCCATTCCATTGCATATTTTCTGTTCGGTTCGGTTCGGTTCGGTTCGGTTTGGTTTGGTTCTGTTCTGTTCTTTTCCGTTGTATTCCACACCATATCATTCCATCTATTCTATTCTATTCTATTCTATTCTATTCTATTCTATTCTGTTTCTGTTTCTGTTTCTGTTTCTGTTCAAATCTAATATTACTTAAATAACTTTAATGAAAGTCCCAAGTAAAAAGAAGCGTGAATTTCTAAGGGGAAAAAAAAGATCTGAACATTGCAAGCCAAGCGAGCAAACAGTGGTTTGAATACTGACTAATTAGCAAACCGGCCAAGAAAGAATCTGACAGTTTTCTTCTCTGCTTTTGTCTGGTTTTAACTTTGAAAAGTTCTTTGTATCAAAGCTGTGGGGGTTTCCCCCCCTCCCCTAAAAATAAAATGCTTCCAAAGCTTTGAAAGGAAGATCAGTTTAGTGCTTCTGATAGCTACAGTATCTGAGGTAACCTCAGTAATTGGATTGAACTGTCAGTGTTGTGCATAGACTAATAATCAGATTTCACATTAGCATAGAGCGATGCAAAGAATCTTTAGCCTCGGCGATAGAATTAAATAAACCTCTCTACTTTAAGACTGCTATGGAAAACAGGGAAATTATCATCTGATTGTTAAAGATGTCTGTGGAGGTTCTCAGTCATCCGGGTTACACCAAAGGTGCTTTTTCAAGAGGTAACTGGACTTTCTGGTTTTCCTATGAAAATACAATACAATACAATAGCAGAGTTGGAAGGGACCTTGGAGGTCTTCTAGTCCAACCCCCTGCATAGGCAGGAAGCTTATACCATTTCAGACAAATGGCTAGCCAACATCTTCTTAAAGACTTCCAGGGTTGGGGCATTCACAACTTCTGGAGGCAACTTCTGTTCCACTGGTTAATTGTTCTAACTGTCAGGAAATTTCTCCTTAGTTCTAAGTTGGGGTTGCCACAAAGAAGAGGGAGTCAAACTATTCTCCAGGGCACCTGAGGGCAGAACAAGAAGCAATGGGTGGAAACTAATCAAGGAGCGAAGCAACTTAGAACTGAGGAGAAATTTCCTGACTGTTAGAACAATTAATCCGTGGAACAGTTTGCTTTCCAGAAGTTGTGAATGCCCCAACACTGCAAGTGGCTGGAGAAGTCTGAGAGCTGAAGTCCTTCAGATTTAAAGTTGCAAAGGTTGGAGACCCCTGCTTTATTAAGTGAGCTTTGTGTCAGGGTTCCAAATAGCACCCAAAATTAAAATTGAAACCTGCAGAGTGCTGCTGGGGGCTGGGGGAAGGCCAAAACGCCTCACTTTTTGCAAAAAAAGGCCCCATTTTTTGCAAAAATGGGATGCGGAGCAGGGCTTCGGGAGTCCAAAAATGGCTGTATTCGGTGTATAAGATGCACCAACATTTCTTTTTTTGGATGGGAAGGTGCGTCTTATACTCTGAAAAATATGGTAATTCTATTAGTTGAGTCAACTTTAATAATTTCCAACTCTTGGTGATATAACCATAGAGTAGCTGCCATCTAGTGGTAAACAAAAAGAATTACTCTGCGAAGGAAAAATCGGTTTTAGGTAAGGACAGAAAGAAATTCTTGCTTTACGTCTTGACTTCCGGTGATTAAACAATGTGGCAAGAGCAATATAATACAATACAATAGCAGAGTTGGAAGGGACCTTGTAGGTCTTCTAGTCCAATCCCCTGCGTGGGCAGGAACCATATACCATTTCAGACAAATGGTTATCTAACATCTTCCCAAAGACTTCCTGGGTTGGGGCATTCACAACTTCTGTTCCACTGATTAATTGTTCTAACTGTCAGGAAATTTCTCCTTAGTTCTAAGTTGCTTCTCTCCTTGATTAGTTTCCACCCATTGCTTCTTGTCCTGCCCCCAGGTGCCTTGGAGAATAGTTTGACTCCCTCTTCTTTGTGGCACCCTCTGAGCTTTCGGAACACTGCTATCATGTCTCCCCTGGTCCTTCTCTTCATCATACCCAGTTCCTGCAACCGTTCTTCATATGTTTTAGCCTCCAGTCCCCTAATCATCTTGGTTGCTCTTCTCTGCACTCTTTCCAGAGTCTCCACGTCTTTTCTACATTGTGGCGACCGAAACTGTATGCAGTATTCCAAGTGTGGCCTTCCCAAGGCCTTATAAAGTGGCGTTAACACTTCACGTGATCTTGGTTCTATCCCTCTGTTTATGCAGCCTAGAACTGTGTTGGCTTTTTTGGCAGCTGCTGCACACTGCTGGCTCATATTTAAATGGTTGTCCACTAGGATTCCAAAATCCCTCTCACAGTTGCTACTGTTGAGCAAAGTACCACCTATACTGTACCTGTGCATTTTGTTTTTGTTGCCTAAATGTAGAACCTTACCTTTTTCACAATTGAATTTCATTGTTTTTGATCGGCCATATTGAGCTAAACTGAAGCCCATGTTGGATTCAACCAAATTTCTTTCGTCAGTTTGGCCACCCTGGCTTCTAAACAGTTCTTTACAACTTAACGTAAAGTAAACTCAATAAGCTGTTGTTTGTTCAGTAATCGGTGGTTGACCACTGACTTAGTTTGTCAGAAGGTCGCAAAAGGGGATCATGTGACCCCAGGAGAGTGCAATCGTTATAAGAATGAACCAATTGCCAAGCGTCTGAATTTTGGTCATGTGACCACAGGGTTGGGTTGCTACCACAGTCGTAAGTGTGAAAAACAGCCATAAGTTACTTTTTTCAGTGCTGTTGTAACTTTGAACGGTCGCTAAATGAATTTTCGTAAGTCGAGGATTGATTAGAGGATAGGCCGATGATAAATAGATGTGGGGGACAGGAGGATACACTTGTGTTACATATTGTGGCAATTAAGAGTTGTATAATATTGAATTAGACAAATGGGAAAAATTTGGGGGAACAAACTTAAAAATGACATTATCAGTTGCATACAAGGAAAATCAGTACAAAATGTTTTACAGATGGCACCTGGTTCCAACAGGGTTAGCAAAAATTTCAACAAATACCTCCCCAAAATGCTGGAAATGTGAATCAATACATGGAACATATTACCACCTATGGTGGACCTGTAAGGAGACTAAAAGTTTTTTGGAAAAGGATCCAAAATTGGCTGGAGGCAATAACAGGAGTTAAAATAGAATGGAAACCGGAAGTCTTCCTATTACGAATAGTGTCTGCGAAATATAAAAAAGAAATCCAGTATTTAATAATACATATAATTACGGCGGCATGGATTGCCTTTGCCCAGAAATGGAAAAATAAACTAATTCCAAGCGAAGATGAAATAGCAAGAAAGGTCATGGACTGCGCTGAAATGGACAAATTAACTAAAGAAATCCAGGGAAAAGAAGAAACAGAATTCTACCAGATATGGGATAAATGGTATAGGTGGATGGAGGAAAGAAACAAGAACTAATGAAGGAACACAGCAAAACTTAAAAACAGGAGTTATGAGTAAAATAAGAGGGTTTAGAAGGGTGAAATCCAAATGAAATATAACAGAAGGGGAAACAATATAAGAGGAGCGGCTTCGATTAACAATTGCTATTAGAAAGAACAGGAAGTTCCTGTTCGTATTGTATGGTGTAAATGTAGTGTATGTCTAAGTTTTGTGTGAGTGTATTTTATATGTTTCTAAATAATTTTTTTTTTTTTTTTAAAGAGTTGTACAGAATCGCTGTGTTTCTGTGTTCACAGATAACACTGGAAATCTTGAGGAATGAATTTTTAATCTTGGGCAGAATAACTTGACCGCAGAACACTTATCCTTTCTGTGATCATAATTCCAGATCGATTTACATGACCCAATAACCGGTTATTTGAAATATTAGAAAATATTTGCAACTCAGGTTTTCGATTTTGACAGAGGTTGGCTCTCCAAGGTTGCTTCAATTTAGTTTCTGAACGTTGTGTTACCAGACTAGGTAACGTCATCAGGTAGACTTTCTTGTTTTTTCTTCTGAAGACGTTTCACTTCTCATCCAAGAAGCTTCTCCAGCTCTGACGGGATAGTGGGGAATGGAAGGAGAGCCGAAGAAGCTTCTTGGATGAGAAGCGAAACCTCTTCAGAAGAAAAAACAAGGAAATCCAGTTGCCTCTGGGAAAAAGCATCTTTGGGACAACCAAGACTTGAACGACTGAGAATCTCTACAGACGTTTAGCTATACAATACAATAATACAATACAATAGCAGAGTTGGAAGGGACCTTGGAGGTCATCTAGTCCAACCCCCTTCCTAGGCAGGAAGCCCTATACCGTTTCAGACAAATGGCTATCCAACATCTTCTTAAAGACTTCCACTGTTCATAACTTCTGGAGGCAACTTCTGTTCCACTGATTAATTGTTCTCACTGTCAGGAAATTTCTTCTCAGTTCTAAGTTGCTTCTCTCCTTGATTAGTTTCCACCCATTGATTCTTGTTCTGCCCTCAGGTGCTTTGGAGAATAGTTTGACTCCCTCTTCTTTGTGGCACCCTCTGAGATATCGGAACCCTGCTATCATGTCTCCCCTAGTCCTTCTTTTCATACAATTTGGGAAATCCAAATTGTATGGATTTCCAGAGGAAAAATGGCAGACTACAGGAACCATTAGCACCACTCAGGTGACCCTGAGGAAACAGATAAACCTCCAAGTGGCCTCCACGACCCTCTAAAAGGATGCAAATGACCAGCTATCTGCATGGAGTATAAATACTTCCATTCCCCACTGTTGTGGCCCAGCCAGTTCTGGATTAGCTGCTGATGGAGCTCCTCTAGTGAGGAGTCCTATGAGTCTGCTCTGGACGAGGAGGACAACCTTGAGAGAGCAGAGAACCTGGCTGGTCATCAGGAGGCACCTGCATCTTGGAGTAGTGGGGAGGATCAAGGCCAGTTTGTCCCCGATGCTAGATTGAGAACGGCTGAAAAAAGGAGCCTTCAATTGCATCAGAAGCTAACTTAAAGGATGTGAATTAGTCCCAGCTGCCTAATGACTAGCCTCTCCCAATAGGGTTTAAAAGGAAGTCTGTGCTAAGAAAGTCCTTGCAGAGAACAACGTTGGATTTCTAGGTTCGTGTTTATTCGTGTTGATTTTCAGGTTCGTGTTTAGTCGAGTTAGGAAGCTTCGTATCTGTTCAGAGTCATTCAGGCAAGCAGCCAAGAGAGTTAGTGGCAGGCAGCCAGTCTTGTGTTAGTCGGAGAAAGGGGGGGGGGGGTTAGAAGACCCCACTATGCTGTCAGAGCTGAAGAAGCTTCTTGGATGAGAAGGGAAACGTCTTCAAAAGAAAAAAACAAGAAAGTCCAGTTGCCTCCTGAAAAAAGCACCTTTAGGACAACCATGACCCGGATGATGGAGAACCTCTACAGACCGGAAGCCCATATAAACAGAATAAGACTGACATCCGTTAAATTCTGCTGATGAGGTTATCTAGCCCGGTAAAAGCTCGGAGAACAAACCTTCGCCCTCATCCTATCCCCGAGCGACAGCTATTGCAAATTAAATGATTTGCAATTCTCACCCCCATGGCTAACAGCAAGGATTCACAAGTCAGCTTCTACGATCGCAGCAATCGACTTCTATACCAACGGCTGAGCAGCTAAGACCCTTCTGCAGCCACTTAGTAATGTTAATGAGTCTATTCAAGTAGCACTTCCAGCCGCTGGATTGACAGGTCACGCCATTGCTATTTATTTATGTTTAATACCTCGCTTGTATGCAATTAAGATAATGCTTTGCCACCTCTTCGAGATGCCAAGCTAGAGGTGAGAATAAAAAAATGTAACCGTTGAGATGAAGGGGTTCCAGCTATAGATATTGGTAATGGTTGTGAAGTTCATCAATCACGACTATAATTAGTTGAGAGAGGGAGTTTTGTGGCTAGGAAAAGTAGGCTAAGGATTATTAACATGTCCATGGAGGACCATGTGACAGCCGTGGCTGGATTACTGTAACGCTCTCTACATGGGGCTTCCCTTGAGGTGCACTCGAAGACTACAGTTAGTACAGAATGCGGCCACGCGGGTGATTATGGGTGCCTCAAGGCAAACCCACGTAACACCTCTCCTGCGCTAGCTGCACTGGCTGCCTGTGGCCTTTCGAGTGCACTTCAAGGTGCTGACGACCATCCTGCGGGATCGGATCCTGCCCCATACATCCTCACGGCCGATTCGCTCCCACAGAGAGGGACTTCTCCGGGTGCCGTCCACTAGACTTTGTCAGCGGGCGACACCCAGGGGAAGGGCCTTCTCTGTGGCGGGCCCAGCCCTCTGGAACGACCTTCCCGCCGATATCAGGACAACCACGGACCTCCGCTCCTTCCGCTTAAAATTAAAGACACACTTTTTTCGCCTGGCCGGCCTTGGGTAGTCTCTTTTTAGGTTAGGGGTTTTAGGGGTAATTTTTAGTTTAGTTTACGGGTTTTAGCGCAGGATCAATTTAATTCACTTTTAATTTTGTATTTTGTATTTTGTATTTGTCGATGGTCTTATTTGTATTTTAATTGCCTGTGCCCCGCCTCGAGTCCCCTTGGGGAGAGAGAGCGGGATATAAAATTAAATTATTATTATTATTATTATCTTTAAATCGCTCCATGGCTCGGGGCCTAGCTATATACGAGACCGCCTCCTGCCCCATACATCCCTTCGTCTGATCCTCTCCCACAGAGAGGGTCTTCTCCGGGTGCCGTCAGCGGGGCAATGCCGGTTGGCGACACCCAGGGGAAGGGCCTTCTCTGTGGTGGGCCCGGCCCTCTGGAACGACCTACCCCCCCGACCTTCACACGATCTCGGACCTCCGCCTCTTCCGCCTTAAGACGTATCTATTCCAACAAGCCGGCCTAGGATAGCCCCTACTTCTGACTTTTTAAAAATAAATTAATTTGGTATGGTTTTAACATGGGTTTTTAGCACAAGTCTAGTAATTTAATATATTTTAATTTTAATATAATTTTAATATAATATAATTTAATTTTAATTGATATTGTATTTTGTGGTTTTAATAATGCCTGTGCGCCGCCCTGGGTCCTAACAAGGAGAAGGGCGGAGTATAAATTTAATAAAATAAATAAATAAATAAATAAATAAATAAATAACAGATTAACAGACTTGGAAGGGACCTTGAAGGTCATCTAGTCCAACCCTTCCCTCCCCGCCTAAGCAGGAGACCCTACACCATTTCTGACAAATGACAGTCCAATCTCTTCTTGAAAGTCTCAAGTGGTGAAGCTCCCACAACTTCTGAAGGCAACTTCTGTTCCACTGGTTGATTGTTCTCACTGTCGGAAAACTTCTCCTTATTTCCAGGTTGAATCTCTCCTTGTTCAGTTTCCATCCATTATTCCTTGTCTGGCCTTCAGGTGCCTTGGAAAATAGCTTGACCCAGTGGTGGGTTTCAAATTTTTTAGAACCTACTCTATAGGTGTGGCCTATTTTGTGGGCGTGGCTTGGCAGTCATATGACAGGGTGGGAGTGGCCAACTTTTAAAATGTGGTGAAACTCATTTAACAACGCTCTTGCTTAGCAACCAAAATTTTGGACTCAATTGTGATGATAAATTCTCTTTCTTTCTTTCTTTCTTTCTTTCTTTCTTTCTTTCTTTCTTTCTTTCTTTCTTTTTTCCTTTCCTTTCCTTTCCTTTCCTTTCCTTTCCTTCCTTCCTTCCTTTCCTTTCCTTCCCGTTGGGTCACTGGCAGCGGCGGGCTAGATTTACTTCCAGGTACGGTGGTGGAACCCCCTCTCACCGGTTCTCTAAATTTCACCAACCGGCTCTCGCGAGTAGGTGCGAGCCTGCAGAAACCCACCACTGGCTTGACCCCTTCCTCTCTGTGGCAGCCCCTCAGATATTGGAAGACTGCTATCATGTCTCCCCTGGTCCTTCTCTTCACTAGATTAGCCATCCCTAGTTCCTGTAACTGTTCTTCATGTTTTAGCCTCCAGTTCCCTAATCCTCTTGCTTGTTCTTCTCTGCACTCTTTCTAGAGTCTCAACATCTTTTTTTATAGTGTGGTGACCAAAACTGGATGTTGTATTCTAGGTGTGGTCTTACTAAGGCTTCACAGAGTGGTATTAGTACCTCACTTGATCTTGATAGTATCCCTTTGTTAATGCAATTTAGGATTGCATTGGCTTTTTGACTGCCGCTGCACACTGCTGGCTCATATTTAACTGGTTCTCGTTGATTCAATTGTTTTTGTTATTTTCAATAATCTAACATGTTTAGCACAAAGTTTCAGATCTTTCATTTTTATTAAAAAAAAGCCAAACCAGATAAAGAGCTAAGCAAAAGTACAGTTAGTCCTCAACTTATGAAAGTTCCTTTAGTGACTGTTCAAAATTATGTCAGAACTGAAAAAAGTGACTTACGACGTTTTTTTCATACAACTGTTGCAGCATTTCCGTGGTCACATGATCTCGACTGGACTATTGTAACTCTCTCTACATGGGGCTTCCCTTGAGGTGCACCCGGAGACTGCAGATGGTCCAGAACGCAGCCGCGCGGGCAATCCTGGGTACCTCTAGGTTTACCCATGTAACACCTCTCCTGCGCGAGCTGCACTGGCTGCCTGTCGTCTTCCGGGTGCGCTTCAAGGTACTAATTATCATCTTTAAAGCGCTCCATGGCTCGGGACCTAGCTATTTGCGGGATCGGATCCTGCCCCATACTTCCTCACGGCCGATTCGCTCCCACAGAGAGGGACTTCTCCGGGTGCCGTCCACTAGACTTTGTCAGCGGGCGACGCCCAGGGGAAGGGCTCTCTCTGTGGCGGGCCCTGCCCTCTGGAATGACCTTCCCCCCGACATTAGAACGACCACGGACCTCCGCTCCTTCCGTCTGAAATTAAAAACATATTTTTTCTGCTTGGCCGGTCTGGGATAGTCTCTCTCTATGGGGTTTTAGTGTATAGTGGGAATTTTAGTTTAGATTGGGTATTTTAGCACAGGTACTATTTAATTTGTTTTTAAGATGTTCTTGATTGTATATTTATGGTTTTTAGTTTCCCTGTGCACCGCTCCGAGTCCCTATGGGGAGAGGAGCGGTCAAGAAATTAAACTATTATTATTATTATTATTATTATTAAAATTCAGACACTTGGCCAACTGACTCATATTTATGACGGTTGCAGCCTCCTGCGGCCGTGTGATTATATTTTGGGACCTTCTGACAAGCAAATTTCAGTTTTGTTGTGCGATTTAGTGATGGATTTCACTATGGAGAAAATTTTGAAGACAGCACAAAATATTAAGTCTGCAAAACAACTTATGCGAAAATGAGTTCTCTTGCATGCTTTAAGGGTTAATCCTGAATAAAAAAAACCCAGGTTGTTTAAGGCTACAATCCTAACCAATTGAAGTTCTAATTAAGCTCGATGGATTTATTCCTGGGCATACATCGCTGGTAATAAATCAACCCAGCCTTTGTTCATATTGTCTGCAAAGTGATATTTTTGTGTTTGGTATTTTGTGTTTGTGAAATTCACAACTGAATTTCGTACGGCCTGCCAAAAAAGAATTTGCAAGAAGCACCATAGTTCCTGACTTAAAACAATTCATTTAGTGACTGTTCAAAGTTACTCCTACCCTCAAAACGACACTATAGGGAACCGCATACCAAGACAACTAGACACAAGAACAGTTTTCCCCCCGAACGCCATCACTCCGCTAAACAAATAATTCCCTCAACACTGTCAAACCATTCACTAAGGCTGCATTACTATTCTATTAGTCTTGTCATCGTTCCTATCACCCATCTCCTCCCATTTATGACTGCAGGACTGCAACTTGTTGCTTGTATCCTAACCATTTCATTTTGATATTGATTGTTTCCTGATTGCTTATTTGTACCCTATGACTATCATTAAGTGTTGTACATTATGGTTCTTGACAAATGTATCTTGTCTTTTTATGTACACTGAGAGCATCTGCAGCAAAGACAAATTCCTTGCATGGCCCATCGCACTTGGCCAATAAAGAATTCTATTCTATTCTATTCTATTCTATTCTATTCTATTCTATTCTATTCTATTCTACTCTACTTTAAAGAGTCACAAATTTCCTGAACAGAGCTTTAAGTATCTTGGTAAGGCCACACTTGGAATACGGCATCCAGTTTTGGTCGCCAAGATGTAGAAAAGATGTGGAGACTCTAGAAAGAGTGCAGAGAAGAGCAACAAAGAGGATTAAGGGACTGGAGACTAAAACATATAAAGAACGGTTGCAGGAACTGGGTAGGTCTAGTTTAATGAAAAGAAGGACTAGGGGAGACATGATAGCAGTCTTCCAATATCTCAGGGGTTGCCACAAAGAAGAGGGAGTCAAACTATTCACCAAGGGAGTGTAGAACAAGAAGCAATGGGTGGAAACTAATCAAGGAGAGAAGCAACTTAGAACTGAGGAGAAATTTCCTGACATTTAGAACAGTTAATCAGTGGAACAGCTTGCCACCAGAAGTTGTGAATGCCCCAACACTGGAAGTCTTTAAGAAGATGTTGGATAGCCATTTGTCTGAAATGGTATAGGGCTTCCTGCCTAGGCCAGGAGTTGGACTAGATGACCTCCAAGGTCCCTTCCAACTCTGCTATTGTATTATTGTATTGTATCTCTATACTTAAAGGCTTAAATTAAGAAGGCTAGATCTTCTTACTGGCCTGGTTCATACATGCTTATTTTAACTTTTTTTACTTCATATGACTGAGTTCACTCATTGCCCAGTGTTTTCCCTCTAAATGCATGGATTTCAACTCCCAGAATCCTTAGCGATAGTCATGTCCGTTGTAGAATTCTGGGAGTTGAAGTCCACACACCGGATTGCAACTATCAAGCGGGACGTAATATTTTAGGGAGAGTTTTTCCTCCTCAAGTTGAGAACTTAAAAAAAAAGCAATAGAAAAATAGAAAGAAAGAAAAACCACAGGAGAATGCTGAGTCAGATTGCAGTTTTAGCAACAGATTGCAGTTTTTTCCTTACAGACTAGAAAATACATCCTTCCAATTAGAGCTGTTGCCAAATGCCACAAAACTCAGCCCCGTCGGACTGTTCCTTTGTTATTTATTCATTCATTTATTTATTTTCGCCAATTTGCAGAAATGTATTGCTTAGCAAACTCCTGGGGTATGTGTAAGAGAAAACAATTGATCACTTGAACGGCTAGCGCTTGGGGGGAACGATGCCCATATAAGAAATACGCAAGATGGTGTTTGATCCTGTTGTCCACCTGGGTTCAGTTCCAAGTGGAGAGAAAGACACTCGAAACATGGAGGCTGCTCGGAAGGATGGTTGTCATGGTGGACAAGACCACATGGGTTTGAAGTCCTGGGTAGCTGGCCACATGGAGGGGAGAGTGAATGTTATTTATCCCTCGCTGGGGCTTTGACCTTGAGCTTCCTGTTTCTGGGGCAAGGGCATGTAACCTATTGGGTGCAGGCTCCCAAGTGGAGTTATGTATGTCTTTTTTCGTACGTATATAGTCCAATAGTAGTTTGGATCAGTGCTTTGAAAGTTTACCATAGTGTAAATAAAAAAGTTACCATAAGTTGTGTGCTGTATAAATAGTGCAATGTGTCGTTGGACCCTTAGACAGTAGGCTTCCGTAAGTTGGTGAACTACAGTTCCCATAATGGTCCAGTATTAGTGATGTTAGGTGAGAAGCTTTTCTCTAAGGTAGGGCTGTCAAACACCCAGGTCTTGGGCTGGATGCATCACAAGCTGGCCACGCCCACGCCCGGTTTAGTGAAGGGTGGGAAAGTCCTGATATGTCATGTGACACCACCTGGACAACATGAATTTGACACTCCTGCCCTGGCAAGGACCTCCAAACCTGTGGACTTCAACTCCCAGAATTCCTCTAAGGCAATGGCCTCCAAACTTGTGCAACTTTAAGACTTGTGGGCTTCAACTCCCAGAATTTCTCAGCCAGCATGGTTGCTATGAAGTGCATCACTGCAGTTGCTAAGTTAGCAACACGGTTGTTAAGTGAATCCGGTTCCCCTCATACATTTTGCTTGTCAGAAGGTCGCAAAAGGGGATCGCAGGATTCCCGGGGCACTGCAACCGTCATAAATACGAAACAGGTGTCAAGAATCCCAATTTTGATCACATGACCCAGGGAGGGGTTTTGGCTTCTCCTATTGCCAGTTTGCTCAGGGACGCGCTCCGGGTGCACACGTGGTTCGTGCGCATGTGCAGTAGGTTAAAAAAAACGAGAGGGCGGTGCCTATGCTACCGCCAATAGAACCAGTTTGGGGGCATGGCCAGCTGAGTTACTACTTACTTGGCTGAACTGGTTCGAACTGGTAGGAACCCACCTCTGACATGACCATTGGGACGTTGCCAAGTGAAAAGTGTGAAAGTCTACTAGGATTAGTAGAAATGATAATACATTCAGATTATGTTGTACTAGAAAGATATTTTGTACTTTAACTAAAATACTTAAAAGATGTATGTATAATTGAAAACTTGGATAAATTCTTGGTTCTATATAGAGAAAATAATATGGTTATATAACAATAATTTATTTTACAAAGACAATTGAGAATATCGCTACAAAATAATCTTGGGATAATTCTATATCTCCTTTTTTATTTGTTGAATAACCATTGATTTGGATAAATATTAATTGTGACTATGTAGAGAATAACGTGATATGAAAGCTTAGATTTTATATATAAACTTTGGATGGAAATTAATAAGTATGTTTGCAATTTTAAAGACCGATGCACTGAATTTATGACCGAACGACATGTTGTATAAAATTAAAAATGATTTGAATGTTCTATTTGTTTTTAAATGTGGAAAATAAAAAAAAATTACTTTATGAAAAAAAAGTGTGAAAGTTTCAATTTCAATTTATTGAATTTCTAAACCGCCCCCTCTCCCCGAAGGGACTCGGGGCGGTGTACAGGAAATTAAGAACATCTAAAACATAATGCATAAATAGTTTGAACGGTCACTGAACAAATCACTAAACAAATCGTTGTAAGTTGAGGACTTCCCGCAAACCACTACTGAATCCTGAAATGAAACCCGACTGCTTCACATTCTTACTTTAGAGGAAGATGTTTGTACAGGATAATGATATTGTCAACTAATGTATATTGGAAAAATGCCAAGAAATATACCCAATTGTGTCTGAATTTTAAAGAGTGGAAAAAACATCACAAACTCAAGTGAAATAACATTTACTTTAGCGGATAAATAATCAAACACTCATGTGAAAATAAAACCAGGAATTAAGCATTTACTTTAAAAGATAAAGTAAAAAGAACTGGCTTGTCGGTTCTTATTCAGAAGAAGCGGGCTGGGAATTATTAATATGATCTATTATCACAATTGTCAGATGGCACTGAGAATTTGTCTGCTTTCAACAAGTTTCTGCTGATTTTCATAAGTTTTCTCCCCGGTTTATTTGTGGAAAAAGTATTTTCTTAATGGAATAAAATCTGTATTGAATGCACTTTCAGTAGCTTGCTGCGAGGACAACACCAAATACTATTAGTAAGAAAATCTTATGAATGAAACAGAAATATGGTAGAAAATATATGTAGTATTTGTTTGTTTGCATCCCATCTTTATTACTTTTACAAATAACACAAGGTGATGAAGATAATTAACACTCCTTCCTTCCTCTTATTTTCCCCACAATAATAGCCTGTTGAGGTAAGCTGGGCTGAGAGAATGTGATTGGCCCAATGTCACCCAGTTGGCTTTTATGGCTAAGGTGGGAGTAGAACTCACCATCTCCTGGTGATTGGCTTAGAATCACTCAGCTTTCAGGGCCAAGGCGGGACTAGAACTCACCAGCTCCTGGTGATTGGGCCAGAATCAGTCAGACAGCTTTCATGGCTAAGGCAGGACTAGAACTCACTGTCTCCTAGTGATTGGCCCAGAATTCCTCAGCCAGTTTTCATGCTTAAGGTGGGACTAGAACTCACCGTCTCCTGGTGATCGGCCAAGAATCCCTCAGGCAGCTTTCATGCCTAAGGTGGAACTAGAACTCACCGTCTCCTGGTGATCAGCCAAAAATCCCTCAGCCAGCTTTCATGCCTAAAGTGGGACTAGAACTCACTGTCTCCTAGTGATTGGCCCAGAATTCCTCAGCCAGTTTTCATGCTTAAGGTGGGACTAGAACTCACCGTCTCCTGGTGATCGGCCAAGAATCCCTCAGCCAGCTTTCATGCCTAAGGTGGAACTAGAACTCACCGTCTCCTGGTGATCGGCCAAGAATCCCTCAGCCAGCTTTCATGCCTAAAGTGGGACTAGAACCAACTGTCTCCTAGTGATTGGCCCAGAATCCCTCAGGCAGCTTTCATGCCTAAAGTGGGACTAGAACTCACCGTCTCCTGGTGATTGGCCAGAATCCCTCAGGCAGCTTTCATGCCTAAAGTGGGACTAGAACTCACCGTCTTCTGGTGATTGGCCAGAATCCCTCAGCCAGTTTTCATGCTTAAGGTGGGACTAGAACTCACCGTCTCCTGGTGATCGGCCAAGAATCCCTCAGGCAGCTTTCATGCCTAAGGTGGGACTAGAACTCACTGTCTCCTGGTGATTGGCTAAGAATCCCTCAGCCAGCTTTCATGCCTAAGGTGGAACTAGAACTCACCGTCTCCTAGTGATTGGCCAAGAATCCCTCAGCCAGCTTTCATGCTTAAGGTGGGACTAGAACTCACCGTCTCCTGGTGATCGGCCAAGAATCCCTCAGGCAGCTTTCATGCTTAAGGTGGGACTAGAACTCACCGTCTCCTGGTGATTGGCCAGAATCCCTCAGCCAGTTTTCATGCTTAAGGTGGGACTAGAACTCACCGTCTCCTGGTGATCGGCCAAGAATCCCTCAGGCAGCTTTCATGCCTAAGGTGGGACTAGAACTCACTGTCTCCTGGTGATTGGCTAAGAATCCCTCAGCCAGCTTTCATGCCTAAGGTGGAACTAGAACTCACCGTCTCCTAGTGATCGGCCCAGAATCCCTCAGTCAGCTTTCATGCCTAAAGTGGGACTAGAACTCACTGTCTCCTGGTGATTGGCCAGAATCCCTCAGCCAGCTTTCATGCTTAAGGTGGGACTAGAACTCACCATCTCCTGGTGATTGGCCAAGAATCCCTCAGGCAGCTTTCATGCCTAAGGTGGGACTAGAACTCACTGTCTCCTGGTGATTGGCTAAGAATCCCTCAGCCAGCTTTCATGCCTAAGGTGGAACTAGAACTCACCGTCTCCTAGTGATCGGCCCAGAATCCCTCAGTCAGCTTTCATGCCTAAAGTGGGACTAGAACTCACTGTCTCCTGGTGATTGGCCAGAATCCCTCAGCCAGCTTTCATGCTTAAGGTGGGACTAGAACTCACCATCTCCTGGTGATTGGCCAAGAATCCCTCAGCCAGCTTTCATGCTTAAGGTGGGACTAGAACTCACCGTCTCCTGGTGATTGGCCTAAAGCTGACTTTCATGCCTAAGGCGGGACTAGAACTCACCGATTTAACAACCATAGCAAGAAATGCAAAAATGGAATCAAACCCCCTTAACCAAAGTTAGCTGCAGACATTTTGGCCACCCCTGTGGTTCTAAGCCGTGGCTTACCTGTGTGGATCTGTACGGGTGAGGTTTGAGTGATGCTTTTGGTGACTTGCCAGGTTTCGTCGTCGTAAACCGTGCGAGAAAGGTAGAACTTAATACTTCCGTTTTGTGCTTCTCCTCAGGACGATTTCAGAAACTCGACATCCTCCATAGGTATTCAAGCCAAGGATAAAGCAGATTTATCAGGGTATCGGAGGAGGTGTCTGCTGTCCATCTTCCCTTCCTAGGGGCCATTAAGAGGTGTTTGACCCCCATGAGAAAGGGGTTCCTCATTATATCATCTCCATGAAAGATGCTCCACCTAGGTGATTTATATTTGTTTGCATTAAATCAGGGTTCTCCAACCTTTGCAACTTTAAGTCTGAAGGACTTCAGCTCCCAGACTTCTCCAGCCAGCTTTGCTGGCTGGAGAAGTCTGGGAGCTGAAGTCCTTCAGACTTAAAGTTGCAAAGGTTGGAGACCCCTGCATTAAATAACAGCGGCTGGTTGCTTGTAACTATGGAATGGATTGTCATGGAAACCATACTACGTGTTTTTTTCTTCTTCTAAATTTACACTAATACATCTTAGGAGGAGGAGGAAGAGGAGGAGGAGGAGGAGGGGAAGAGAGGGAGGGAGAGAGAGAGAGAGAGTGAGGGCATTAGCTGACTTTCAAGAGAATTTCTCCCGTTAAGTAGCTTAATAATAAGGAATAGCTTATTAATAAACAGCTTAATAATTAGGAATAGATTAACAGAGTTGGAAGGGACCTTGCAGGTCATCTAGTCCAACCCCCCCTGCCCAAGCAGGAGACCCTACATCTGCCTCTACCTAGGATCGAACTCACAACCTCCTGATTGGGAGGCGAGAGCTCCACCTCTAGGCCACAGCAGCAGAGAGTCCTCAACTTACTACAGTTCATTGAGTGGCCATTCAAAGTTACAACGGGCTGTTTTGCACACTTACGACCGTTGCAACATCCCCAGGGTCATGTGACCAAAATTCAGATTGCTTGGTAAGTGGTTCATACTTAAGACCAGTTGCCGTGTCCCCAGGGTGTGTGTGTGTGTGTTTGTGTGTGTGTGTGTGTGACGCGATCCCCTTTGGCGACCTTCTGACACAAGCAAAATCAACGGGGGAGCCAGATTCACTTAACAACCGTGTGACTAACGTAACCACTGAGGTGATTCACTTAACAACTGTGGCAGAAAAGCGGGGCAAAGCTTATTTCACAAATGCCTCATGCCCGGGACACTGCAGCTGTCATAAATTTGAGTCAGCTGCCAGGAGTCTGAATTTTTAACCACAGGGATGCTGCAAAAAACAAGTTATGTCATTTTTTCAGCGCCACAGGAACTTCGAACAGTCATTAAACGAGCTGTCGTAAATCAAGGACTACCTGTGTGTAATCTTTCTAAGGAAGTATGAATAGTTAGAAGCGGTTTATAAGTGGTTTACTTAGAGTTTTATCTTTTTATTTGTGACGACACTTAATTGTGATGTTCTTTGCATTCGTATTCCCTTAGTTGGTGCTTGATGTACAGCATTTTCAATCCTTTGGCAGAGGGGTAGATGATAAGTATGGTGTTGGAAGAAACGCCCTTCTGGGTTCAGCTCCAAGTGGGGAGAAAAGACACTGGAGACATGGAGGCTGCTTGGAAAGATGGTTTAATGGTGGGCAGGACCACATAGCTTAAAGAAAGAAAGGGAAGGAGGGAGGGAGGAAGGAAAGAAAGAAAAAGAAAGAGAGAGAGGGAGGGAGGGAGGGAGGAAAGAAGGAAGGAAGGAAAGAAGGAAAGAAAGAGAAAGAAAGAAAGAAAGAAAGAAAGAAAGAAAGAAAGAAAGAAAGAAAGAAAGAAAGAAAGAAAGAAATGTCGATCTGGATTCAGTTCCAAGTGGGGAGGAAGACACTGGAGACATGGAGGCTGCTTGGAAAGATGGTTTAATGGTGGACAGGACCACATGGCTTAAAGAAAGAGAGGGAGGGAGGGAGGGAAGGAAGGAAGGAAGGAAAGAAAGAAAGAAAGAAAGAAAGAAAGAAAGAAAGAAAGAAAGAAAGAAAGAAAGAAAGAAAGAGAGAGAGAGAGTTGGAAGAAACGTCCTTCTGGGTTCAGCTCCAAGTGGGGAGAAAGACATTGGAAACATGGAGGCTGCTTGGAAAGATGGTTTAATGGTGGACAGGACCACGTGGCTTAAAGAAAGAAAGAGAGGGGGGGAGGGAGGGAAGAAGGAAGGAAGGAAGGAAGGAAGGAAGGAAGGAAGGAAGGAAGGAAGGAAGGAAAGAGTTGGAAGAAATGTCCTTCTGGGTTCAGTTCCAAGTGGGAAAAAGACATTGGAAACATGGAGGCTGCTTGGAAAGATGGTTTAATGTGGCTTGAGGTCCTGGGCAATCGAACACATGGGTGTGTGTGTGAGACAGAGAGGGGTAGATTTATACTAGTGGTGGGTTTCAAAATTTTTTAGAACCTCTTCTGTAGGTGTGGCCTGCTTTGTGGGAGTGGTTTCCCAGCCATGTGACCTGGTGGGAGTGGCTTGGCAGTCATGTGACTGGGTGGGCGTGGCCAACTTGTAAAATATGTTGAACTCACTTAACAACGCTCTTGCTTAGCAACCAAAATGTTGGCTCAGGAACTCTGGCATTTGAAGCACGCAAGCCTTAAAGTTGTCAAGTGACAAGACCCTTCCACCCCTCACCCTTTAGAAAAAAAAAACCCAGGGGTGTTCAAACTTTGCAGCTTTAAGACTTGTGGGCTTCAACTCCCAGAATTCCTCCTCTCGCTCTTCCTCTTGGTGATGGGTGGACGGGCGGGGGGAGGGAACTGGAACCGGTTCTCAACGGCCCTGTAGATTTGGGGAACCTCTTCTACAGAAGAGGGTAGAACTGGCAGGAACCCACCCCTGATTTATACCCTCTCATGGGCTTTGAATTTGAGCTTCCTGTTCCTGTGGCAAGCGATTGGCTGTTATAGGGGTCATAGCTAACCTTGTAGGTTTTCTGAGCCAAGCTTGGTTGAACTGTGCTGAGTGATGCAATGACAGGGTTTTGGGCAATTCCTATTATGGCTGTGGGCTAATCCTACCTTTGTTGGATCTTGGATCTTTCTCTTGGGCTTTGAACTTGAGCTTCCTGTTCCCATGCAAGAACATGTATTTCTTTTGGCTGTTGTCAGACTCCCACGGGGCCATGTTCAAATCCTAGGAGTTTGTCTGAGCTAAGTTTGGTTGAAGTTTGGGCTGATGCAATGCAGGACTTGTTGAGCAATTCCTATTGTGGCTGAGGGATAACTCTACCTTTGCTCAGACCTTGCTGCAGGGAATTTGCTTATGAATAGAGCCAGCTATCTCTTTATCTCTTAAGTGCTGACATCTTCTGCGGGCTATTAAGAAAGATGGGGGCTATTAAGAGTGAGTCTGCTTCCTGCCTCTAAAAAAAATCATATTTCTCCATTTCTCCTCCAGGAAAATGTAATATTCTGCCTTTTTAATGTCATCAGGTGTTTTGGAGAGTTGGAAGGGACCTTGGAGGTCATCTAGTCCAACCCTGCTGCTCAAGCAGGAGACCCTATACCGTGTCAGACAAATAATGTTTCCTAGAATATTTCATTCTTCTAGGAGAAGGGTGGGTGCTAACCTCCTTCATATGCAATAATAAATAACGTTGCCACTATTAAAAAAGAATAATAGTAACAGAGGTGTAGATTACTGTCAACTATAATTGCTAGGGATCAAGAATTGTGAATACTCTTCCTAACCTTGTTTGAATTTCATAAATCAGAGGCTACAGAGGTCCAGAGTGCCACCTGGTGGGCATATGAAAAAATGCTCATCGAAGAGAACGCAGGTAGCCCACGACTTACAACAGTTGATTTAGTGGGTGTGTCTCATACTCTGAAAAATACGGTACTTAACTTCCGGGTCGTATCACTCATTACAAGCAGTCCTAGAATTACCACAATATCGGAGCCCCAAATTTTTGCTGCTAATTGTTATGTGAGTTTTGCCCCATTTTACATCTTCCTTGCCACCCCTGTTAAGTGAATCCCTGCAGTTGTTAAGTTAGTAACATGGTTGTTAAGTGAATCTGGCTTCCCCGTTGACTTTGCTTGTCAGAAGGACGCAAAAGGGGATCATATGACATTGGGACACCGCAACCGACATAAATAGGAGTCCGTTCTCAAGTGTCTGAATTTTGATCATGTGACCACAGGGAGGCTGCAACAGTCATAAGTGTGAAAAGCGGCTGTAAGTCATTTTTTTCAGTGCCGTTGCAACTTTGAACGGTCACTAAATGAACTGTCGGAAGTCAAGGAGAACCACTATATATTTTTTTAAAGAAGAATACTGCTTATGCAAAAGATATAACTATTATAACAGCCTGAAATATGATATTACCATATTTTTCAGAGTATAAGACGCACCGGAGTATAAGACGCACCAAGATTTTGAAGAGGCAAATTAAAAAAAAAAAAAGTTTTTGCACTTGGCAGACCTCCACAAACCGGCCTGTTTTTCGCAAAAACGGGCCTGGTTTCCCCCCCCCCCAAAAAGGGCACGAATTGTCTTTAGGAGACTTGTAGAGTGCTCCTGGAGGGGGGGGGGCAAAATTGAGCAAAAAATGGCCCCTTTTTAGCTCATTTCTGCCCTCCCCAGCCCCCAGGAGCTC
>CM077649.1:59922161-60042161 GCA_039707465.1 Rhabdophis nuchalis
ATAAGTAGCAAGACTGGTAGAGAAATCATTAAAGCAGGGGTCTCCAACCTTTGCAACTTTAAGTCTGAAGGACTTCAGCTCCCAGACTTCTCCAGCCAGCTGGGAGCTGAAGTCCTTCAGACTTAAAGTTGCAAAGGTTGGAGACCCCTGCATTAAAGGACCCTTCCCCCACCAAAGGGTTGGAAAAGTACAGAATTTGGCTAAAAGTCTCTTGGAGTGGCGGTTCTTAATTTTTAAGTGTATGGGAAGACAGTCAAGAGTCGGCAGACCTTTCCAGATAAGGCCAATCGGCAAGATTGAAAGCTGTGCTGACTTCCACATTTCTTTCTATACAATCAAATATGCCTTTTTCTATACAATCAAATGCCTTTTCTTAACCCATGGAAGCAATGTTGGGAAGCGCAAAAATGGAACTTAATAATGTCTTAATTTCCACCCGTAATGAAACGATGGCCGGCTGGCAGCAGAGGTTTCTGCTTCCCAGTTTGGATGGCAGATATTTTGGATGGGAGATGGTAAAATTGATATTTAGAATTCGACTTTCAGGAGCCGTCAAGATTTCAGGGCAGGGGAATGCTACAACGGCCGTAGTCGTTCCGTTCAGTTGTTTTGGGTAAATTATTTCTGGATGAAGGTGTTCACTTTTCATATTTGTAGTAGGTATCAGTGTGATTAAAGCGGGTAGGATGATATTGGAAGTAGTGACTTTTGGCCATATTAGTAAATAAGCAGATGGACTTTCGCTTTAATGGCTGGCCTTGTGATTGATGGTTCTTGAAGCTTAAAAGTTAACAGAAAATAAAAAGAAGTAGCAGTTGAAAATGGCTATAAGACATGCTAAATGCAAGAAACCATCCTATCCCCCTATAATTTGCACCTCTCTCTCAGTGAATCTGACAATCAGTTTGGTTATTATCATAATCTTTACTTTCTTTGCCTTATTTCTGGCCAGCAAGTATGAAACTGAAATAATTTTACAGATAACATATCCGGTTGTTTTATCAAAAAGTGCCCAGTGACATGTAACACAATTATTACATATTATTATTATTAAATATTTAATTTACAATTCAACTCATAGTCTGGGACTGGTAAATTATTAGGATTATTATTGAAGATTTAATTTTCAGTTGGATTCACAGCTTGGGACTGGTAAAAACCTAACAGTTCAAGCCTTGACCAAGGATCTAAGAGCTGTTAAGGTAATGTGTTTTTTAAAAAAAATACTTTATTGTTAAAAATAAAAGTTGGACATGGTGCAACTCTGCCATACAAAAACTAAAGTATAACACGAATATCTTATGCATTCCGTATACATTACTAACTATATACACATACTTAACCCCTTATAAACATTACATTTACATAATATAGCCCCTGTCTTATTTTCGGGAAAACACGGTACATATACAAATACAAATACAATAGCAGAGTTGGAAGGGACCTTGGAGGTCATCTAGTCCAGCTCCCTGCCTAGGCAGGAAGCCCTATACCATTTCAGACCAATGGCTATCCAACATCTTCTTAAAGACTTGCAGTGTGGGTCATTCACAACATATATTACAGCTTCTTTTGATCTATACATCCTTGTTCTTTCTGTTCCAACTTCTATTCCTCAAATCCAACCATTGGTAAAATCTGTTCCAAATCTCGTAGTATTCTGTCTTTCCTTTGTTTTTCAGTTTCAGCCTTAGTCTTATCACATTCTGCACAGTCTAAACATTTTCTTAATTATTCCCCTTTCTAGAGATGTGTTCTCACTCTTCTATTGTCAGGCATAAACTATTCTCGCTGCTGTTATGATATGTAATGTTAAATATGTTAACCCTTTACTTTGACCTTCTTCTATAATTGCTCATAAGAATCGTTCCCGGTTGAAATTCCATTTTCTGTCCCGTCATTTCTCCCAACCCCATTTGAATCTTTCGCCTTTCTACATTTCCACCACATGTGGTAGTAGGTGCTTGGTGTTTGTTAAGGTAACGTTTGAGGAAGAGGTGGGTTCCTGCCGGTTTGTACCAGTTTGGTAGTGGAAATGGCGACTGGTCTCCGAACCGGTAGGGACGGCATGCTCGCCACACCCCCGAAACGGTTCACTCGTTGCTGTGACACCTTTTTTTGGCCTTTATCAATGTTCTGCACATGAACAGACCTATTTATAGGCAACTGTGAACATGCGCACCGAGCCGTATAATAATACCGGGAGAAACCCACCTCTGGTTTGAGTATATAGGCAGTTCCAAGTAAGCTGTTTTGGATTTTTTTTTTGCAAAGTTGGAGTATTCAGGACTGATAAGTTCAATATTTTCATGTTGAATTGAATTGAATTTATTAAATTTCTAAACCGCCCCCTCTCCCCGAAGGGACTCGGGGTGGTGTACAGGAAATTAAGAACATCTAAAACATAACAATATATATATATTTAAAACCAAATTAAATAGTTAACGCTGTACTAAAATTTTGTAAAAAACATTAAAACTATTTCCCATTAAAACCCAATTAAAACAATTTAAACTTCAGGCTGGGGCGAGGAGCATAAATTAGGCCAGGCCGGCCTGATGGAAAAAATGGGTCTTTAATTTTTGGCGGAAGGAGCGGAGGTCCGTGGTAGTTCTAATATCGGGGGGTAGGTCGTTCCAAAGTGTTGGGCCCACCACAGAGAAGGCCCTTCCCCTGGGCGTCGCTCGCTGGCATTGCCTAGTGGACGGCACCCGGAGAAGTCCCTCTCTGTGGGAGCGAATCGGCCGAAGGGATGTGTGGGACAGGATTCGATCCCGCAAATAACTAGGTCCTGTGCCATGGAGCGCTTTGAAGATGGTAATCTGGAATCTAGGAAGCTCTTTGGGTATTGCTCCAAGAGCTCCTATTACTCTTGGTACAGCCGTTGATTCCTTCCTTCCACAATCGGTCGACTTCAGTTTGCAAATCGTAATTATTATTATTATTAAAAATAGCTCCAAGGTATATGCCATTCCAGGAAAAGAAACCATCGCATGCGAAAGAACAGAAAGGCAACAGTCAAAGCACAGAGCATTGCACTCTAAAAATTACACTAGGTTCTGTGCAACCGAATTTTTGCAGACAATTTTTGCAACCCGATCAATTAGACCAGGGGTAGTCAACCTTTTCATACCTACCACCCACTTTTGCATCTCTGTTAGTAGTAAAATTTCCTAACCGCCCACCGGTTCCACAGTAATGGTGATTTATAAAGTAGGGAAGTCAATTAAATTAAAAAAAGGAAAATGCTTCAGTATCGGACAAAACCCCTACCGCCCACCATGAAAGCTGGAACGCCCACTAGTGGGCGGTAGGGACCAGGTTGACTACCAATGGATTAGAATTTCAACTTTAAGAGCCCTCCAATTGTAAGCATTTATTTGGAGGGCTAGTTTGGAGTTTGAAGAAGAATACTTTAGGAAATAAGCAGTACATTACAGACTAATTGATCATATACATTCGAAGAAATTATCTTATGGGTCAACTTACTCTAGAAAGGCACAAAATTGCTAGCCGGTTCAGCTACTGGATTGTATAAACACAACTAATGTGTACTAAGGAGGTGGTGGCTCAGTGGCTAAGACGCTGAGCTGGTCGATCAGAAAGGTTCGAATCCCTAGTGCCGTGTAATGGAGTGAGCTCCCGTGACTTGTCCCAGCTTCTGCCAACCTAGCAGTTCGAAAGCACGTAAAAAAATGCAAGTAGAAAAACAGGAACCACCTTTGGTGGGAAGGGAACAGCGTTCCGTGCGCCTTTGGGGTTTAGTCATGCCGGCCACATGACCATGGAGACGTCTTCGGACAGCGCTGGTTCTTTGGCTTTGAAACAGAGATGAGCACTGCCCCCTAGAGTTGGGAACGACTAGCACAGATGTGCGAGGGGAACCTTCACCTTTAATGTGTACTAATGTTACTTTCATCACATAGTTGCTTTAGAACAGGGGTTCCCAAACTTGGCAACTTGAAGACTTGTGGACTTCAACTCCCAGAATTCTCCAGCCAGCAGAGCTGGCTGGAGAATTCTGGGAGTTGAAGTCCACAAGTCTTCAAGTTGCCAAGTTTGGGAACCCCTGCTTTAGAAGATACAGAACATACATATAGAACATATAGATAGCCCATGACCTAGGACCATAATTGGTACCATTGCCGTCATAAATCGTGCTGGTCGTAAAGCGGATCACCATGTGATTGACGTGACATTTCAATTTGTTTTGCAACAGTCATAAAATGAACATGGCTGTTGTTAAGCGAAGCCACTGATTGCTATGGGTTCGGTTTTGGTGGAAATTGGAAATATATGTCGGTTTCTGAAAAAAATGTTTCTTAAATTGTGGTCACACAGCACCGCAAACAGCCATAAGTGTGAGCTGGTTGCCGAGCTTACTTGATCATGGGGGAGGGGCAGTGGTGGGTTTCAAATTTTTTTAGAACCTCTTCTGTAGGTGTGGCCTGCTTTGTGGGAGTGGCTTGCCCGCCATGTGACCGGGTGGGAGTGGCTTGCTGGCCATGTGACCGGGGTGGGAGTGGCTTGGCAGTTGTGTGACTGGGTGGGCATGGCCAACTTGTAAAATGTGGTGAAACTCACTTAACAACGCTCTTGTTTAGCAACCAAAATGTTGGCTCAGGAACTCTGGCATTTGAAGCACGCAAGTCTTAAAGCTGTCAAGTGACAAGACCCTCGCACTCCTAACCCTTTAGGAAAAAAAACCCCAGGGGTGTTCAAACTTGACAGCTTTAAGACTTGTGGACTTCAACTCCCAGAATTCCTCCTCTCGCTCTTCCTCTTGATGATGGGTGGACGGGCAAGGGGAGGGAGCTGGAACCTGTTCTAAACGGCCCTGTAGATTTGGGGAACCTCTTCTATAGGAGGGGCTAGAACTGGCAGGAACCCACCCCTGGGGAGTGGGCAGAACTTTGAAACCGGCTCATAAGTGGCTTCCTTGGGGTCCATTATAACTTCCAACGGTTATAAGTCAAGGACTAGTTAAAATGTCTATGGGGATTCTCCATCAACCAGGTCGTGGTTGTCCCAAAGTTGCTTTTTTCCCCCAAGAGGCAACTGGACTTTCTAGTTTTTCTTTGAAGACGTTTCGCTTCTCATCCAAGAAGCTTCTTCAGCTCTAACAGGATACATCTTTCCATTCCGCACCATTCCTATCGGAGCTGACCCAGTCAATAGGAAAGCCAGATTCACTTAGCAACCGCGTCACTAACTTAAACAGCGATAGCAATTCACTTAACAGCTGTGGCAAGAAAGGTCGTAAAATGGGGCCCAGCTCAACTTAACAAGTGTCTCACTTAGCAACAGAAAGGTTGGGCTCCGTTGCGCTGGCCGGTCAAGGACTCCTTGCCCATTCCCCTCCATTCTGCACGAGCTACGCAACCCTGGCAGGGAGTCCTTTTCTGTACCCAGAAGTAGTCCATAAAGAATAGGTGAAATAAGGTTAAAATGATGACTTCATTTGCAGAAGCAGCCAAAAAATAAATAAATGCTGAGACTTGAGAAAGTGTGCAGAGGAGAGTAATAGAGATGACTAACGGCAAAATTGTACGGTGAAAGGCCAAGGGACGTAGATAGTATGTCTAGCCCAGCGAGTGCCGAAAAGGGAGCGTGCGCACTTACACGCAGCACCAAATGCCGAAAAGGGAGCACTTTGTGCACGCTCATCTGGGCCGCGACTGGGAAGAGGAGCTGTCCAGTGGGGCATACAATACAATACAATACAATAGCAGAGTTGGAAGGGACCTTGTAGGTCTTCTAGTCCAACCCCCTGCGTGGGCAGGAACCTTATACCATTTCAGACAAATGGCTATCTAACATCTTCTTAAAGACTTCCAGGGTTGGGGCATTCACAACCTCTGGAGGCAAGCTGTTCCAGAGGTTAATTGTTCTGACTGTCAGGAAATTTCTCCTTAGTTCTAAGTTGCTTCTCTCCTTGATTAGTTTCCACCCATTGCTTCTTGTCCTGCCCCCAGGTGCCTTGGAGAATAGCTTGACTCCCTCTTCTTTGTGGCACCTTCTGAGATATCGGAAGACTGCTATCATGTCTCCCCTGGTCCTTCTCTTCATCAAACTAGACATACCCAGTTCCTGCAACCGTTCTTCATATGTTTTAGCCTCCAGTCCCCTAATCATCTTGGTTGCTCTTCTCTGCACTCTTTCCAGAGTCTCCACATCTTTTCTACATCGTGGCGACTAAAACTGTATGCAGTATTCCAGGTGTGGCCCTACCAAGGCACTATACAGTGGCATTAACCCTTCACGTGATCTAGATTCTCTCCCTCTGTTTATGCCGCCTAGAACTGTGTTGGCTTTTTTGGCAGCTGCTGCACACTGCTGGCTCATATTTAAATGGTTGTCCACTAGGATTCCAAGATCCCTCTCACAGTTGCTACTATTGAGCAAGGTACCACCTATACTGTACCTGTGCATTTTGTTACGTGTGCCAGGAAATGAACTTCCGGTTTTCGACATGTCTATGTCGCACCAATCGGGAAGTCTTCCGGTTACTGCTGTGCAGGCGCACATGCCGATCAGCTGGCTGGCACCCATATTCACACCGGACAACGGAAGACCAGCTCTTCCAGTTTCTGGCACTGCTGCATACACAAAGGCCAGCTGATCGTCGCATGCGCCCGTGTGCCAGAAATCCGGAAGTGGAATGGGCAATGGAACGTATGCCAGGCGATATGGCTTCGTGTGCCATTTCGGGCACGCGTGCCATAGGTTCGCCATCACGGGTCTAGCCTATCGAAGAGAAGGCTCATAGAGGGCGCAATGACAGTCTTCCAATGCTTGAGGTCCTATCGGTCGGATAGTTTTGGGAACCTCTAGGTTTTCCCACGTAACACCGCTCCTGCGTGAGCTGCACTGGCTGCCTGTGGCCTTTCGGGTGCGCTTCAAGGTATTGGTTACCACCTTTAAAGCGCTCCATGGCACGGGACCTAGTTATCTGCGGGATCGCATCCTGCCCCATACATCCCTTCGACCGATTCGCTCCCACAGAGAGGGACTTCTTCGGGTGCCGTCCACCAGGCAATGCCAGGGGAAGGGCCTTCTCTGTGGTGGGCCCAACCTTCTGGAACGACCTACCCCCCGAAATCAGAACAACGACAGACCTCCGCTCCTTCCGCCAAAAGCTAAAGACTCACTTCTTTCATCAGGCCGGCCTGGCCTAATGTTTACATTCCTAGCCGCAGAATGAAATTGTATAAAAAATTTTAGGGGTATTGTTAGAGTTTTAAGGGTTTTAATAGTTATTTTAGCACAGGGGTTAATTTAATTCGGTTTTAACATTTTGTATTTGTATATTGTTGTATTTTTGGATTTTTAATTTCCTGTGCACCGCCCTGAGTCCCCATGGGGGAGAGGGGGCGGTCTATAAATTTATTATTATTATTATTATTATTATTATTATTATTATTATTATTATTATTATTATTATTATTATCATCATCATCATCATCATCATCATCATCATCGTCATCATTATTATTATCATTATTATTATTATTATCCCAGAGAAGAGGGGATTGACACCAGTGCACCAAGAGCAGGACAAGAATGAACGGGTAGAAGATCATTAAAGAGAGATCGAACCTAGAAGTAAGGAGAAATTTTCTGCCAGTGAGAACAATTCATCAGTGGAACAGCTTGCCTCCTGGAGTTATGGGTGTCCCATCACTGGAGGTTTTCCAAAATAGACTGGACAGTCATTTGACCAAGATGGTACATGAGCTTCCTTCCAATCCTATGTTTCTACAGCAATAACACTTTAGACTTATATATTGCTTCACAGTGCTATAATCCCTTTCTAACTGGTTTACAGACTCAGTATATTACCGCCAACAATCTGGGTCCTCGTTTTATCGAGCTCGGAGGAATGGAACCAGGGGTGGGTTCCTGCCAGTTCTAAGCTCTTCTATAGAACAGGTTCCCCAAATCTACAGGGCCGCTTAGAATCGGTTCCAGCTCCCTCCCCCCGCCCATCTGCCCATCATCAAGAAGAAGAGCGAGAGGAGGAATTCTGGGAGTTGAAGTCCACAAGTCTTAAAGCTGTCAAGTTTGAACACCCCTGGGTTTTTTTTTCTAAAGGGTTAGGGGTGCGAGGGTCTTGTCACTTGACAGCTTTAAGACTTGCGTGCTTCAAATGCCGGAGTTTCTGAGCCAACATTTTAGTTGCTAAGTCAGAGCGTTGTTAAGTGAGTTTCACCACATTTTACAAGTTGGCCTTGTCCACCTGGTCACATGGCTGGCAAGCCACTCCCACAAAGCAGGCCACACCCACAGAAGAGGTTCTTAAAAAAATGTGAAACCCACCACTGAATGGAACACTGAGTCAACTTGAGCTGGTCAGGATCGAATTGCTGGCAGTGGGCAGAAAAGGTTTGCCAACACTGCCCTACACCATATCAGTTCAGTGGTTGTCTAGTTCAGACAAGTGACTGTCCAAAGGAAAAGAAAGAGGAGGGGAAGGGAAGGGAAGGGAAGGAAGGGAAAGGAAAGGAAATGAAGAGGGATGGAAGAAAGGAAAGGAAAGGAAGAGGGATGGAAGAAAGGAAAGGAAAGGAAGAGAGATGGAAGAAAGGAAAGGAAAGGAAGAGGGATGGAAGAAAGGAAAGGAAAGGGAGATGGAAGAAAGGAAAGGAAGAGGGATGGAAGAAAGGAAAGGAAAGGAAGAGAGGTGGAAGAAAGGAAAGGAAGAGGGATGGGAGAAAGGAAAGGAAAGGAATAGAGATGGAAGAAAGGAAAGGAAAGGAAGAGAGATGGAAGAAAGGAAAAGAAGAGGGATGGAAGAAAGGAAAGGAAGAGAGGTGAAGGAAAGGACAGGAAAGGACAGGAAAGGACAGGACAGGACAGGACAGGACGGGAAAGGACGGGACGGGACAGGACGGGACGGGACAGGAAAGGAAGGGACGGGACGGGACGGGACAGGACAGGACAGGAAAAGTCCAACCAATGGCTTTCCAGCAACAAGATAACAGGCGTTTTCTTTTGTAAGAACTTTCAATGATGACTTAACAGCTTTGCTATTTGCATCGGATAATTACTCCGAAGGCAATAGACTTGCTCTTCGTAGTCTGAATGAGGGAAACATATGCAGTTTCCCCTTGACGCCAAGCGAAAACGCCTAGTAATGCTATGAATCCTTTGGTGGAGCGATGGGCTACCTCCAGAAGCTGATGGGCTCGTCTTCCCTTGGAGATACATCAACAGAAGTCACAAACCCTTAAAACGACGAACGGTTTGGATGGAGAGTCTCTTTAAAGTCCTCTGGAGTCCGTTCTGCGCTATGGTTCAAGATGTGTGGCTTACACAGGACCGCAACGACAATAGCAGGAAGCAAAAAACAAAAACAAAAAACAAAACCCATCAGCAAAGTTAGCTGCCTTACCTAAGCAATGTCCTTGCAAGTGATGTAGAACTGCTTCAGTAATTCCCTACTTTGTTACAAATGTCTTCTTGCTCCATTTGCTAGCTCCTTTTTTAAAAAACAAAACCAAACCTCCCAGCTGTCTCCTCAATCCTTTTTTTCCCTGCAAGTTGTTTTTCTCCCTGGCCCAACTTCTACCTCAAGAGAAAAGATAATTCATTTCCCAAGAAAAGCAAAGAAAACAAGGCTATTTTCTTCCCCCTCGCTTACATTCATGGTTGACCTTTTCCCATCTGCTACCTTCTTGTTGAGTTGGACCTTAAAACTTATTTTTTCTTACAGGCCGGCCTGGCCTAACTTACATCACCTAGCCCACAGTGTGCAGCAAAAATGTTTTAAATTGGTTTTAGGGATATTGTTTTAATATATTTAAATTTTTAGCGCAGGGATCTTAATTTAATTTGGTTTTGTATTTTGTATATTGTTGTTTATATATGTTTTTTAAATTGCCTGTGCACCGCCCCGAGTACCTTTTGGGAAAGGGTGCGGTATATAAATCAAATAATCTAAACCTAACCATTTCCCATAGTTCCCAAAACAGTTGAAAATGGTAGAACTGAAGTTTCACGTAGGAGATGGGGGTGGAGGCAAGAGTGGAATACGCCTGGAATCATTATGTTCTCATAAGCAGACTAAGTCCAAGCTCTCTTGAATTCCAATAACTCTCATCTGGTGCAAATTTTGCTGTCGGTTGCGAAGTCGTGTCCAACCCATCGCGACCCCATGGACAACGTTCCTCTAGTCTAGGCCCCCTAATGACCAACCTATGGCACGCGTGAGCCATATCTGCTGGCACACGAGCCGTCAGCTCCCGGACGCATGCACATGCCAGCCAGCTGATTTTTGGCCTTCTTCCCAAGTTTCAGGAAAGCCTCCGGAGGCTGGGGAGGGCGAAAAATGGGCCCAACGGGCCTACCAGAAATTCGGAAATGATCCGTTTCCTGCTTCCGGAGGGTCTCCGGGGGACCGAGGGAGGCTTTGCATTATGGGTGCCGGCATGCATGTGTGCTATCGTGCACTCGCGCTCGCATATTTGGCACCCAACAACAAAAAGGTTGACTACCACTGCTCTCGGCCTTCCTGTCCTCTCCCATCCTTTGGAGTCCGTTTAAGCTCACGCCGATTGCTTCAGTGACTCCATCCAGCCACCTCCTTCTCTGTCGTTCCTTTCAACTTCTTTCGCCCTCCATCTATCCCAGCATTCGGCTCTTCCCCAGTGCAAGTTTAGTGTTGAAAATTAGTTGATTAGATTCTTGGATATAGGCCTGAGCTTACCTGGAACTCATTGTGTGGTTCTGAGTTCTTTGTGCCTGACACTTAAGAGAACAACAGAGTTGGAAGAGACCTTGGAGGTCTTCCAGTCCAACCCTCTGCTCAAGCAGGCGATCCTATACCCGTGAAGGCGAACCTACGTGTTCAAAGTGACACACAATGCTGTATCGCTTGGCATGCACAGCCTTGCCTGTTTGTCTTCTGGATTTCTGGCCTGCATGCACACGTCACAATCAGCTGTGCTGCGTGCATGGCAGTGCTGAAAACTGGGCTGCGCATGTGCGCCAGCCGATTGTCGGGTGTGCGTGCACACCAGAACCTGGAAGTTTGGCTTTTCGGGAGTGTGATCCCTTTGAGTGCATGGCAGTGGCAAAAACTAGCCTAGGCATGTGTGCTGGCCAGCTGATTGTCGGGCGCGCATGTCAGCTAGAACCCGGAAGTTTAGCTTTTCCAGAGCACGGCCCCGACGAGCACGATGTGCGTGCATGATGTTTCCATGTGATCTTTTCAGCACTTGGTGCCAAAAAGGTTCACCATCAGTGTCCTATACCATTCAAATAAGTGGCTGTTCCTTACCCGGCGTTACCTCTGCCCAACAGACTGCATCATTGGGCAAACATCTTTGTGGTTCATTCAAGGTCGCCATCACTAGATTTCTTATCACATACTAGCCGTTCCCGGCCACGCGTTGCTGTGGCCCAGTCTGGTTAAATGGCCAACCAATCTGTGTGTAGATCTACACCTGCAGACACAAACATGTACGCACAAGCACCATATAATCCCCAACCTACCTACCTACTGTATTTCTCCCTCTCTCTCTATCCCACCTACCTACCTACCTGCCTGCCTACCTATTGTATTTCTCCCTCTCCTTCTCTATCCCTCTACCTACCTACCTACCTACCTACCTACCTACCTACCTACCTACCTACGTACCCACCCACTGCATTTCTCCCTCTCTCTCTATCCTACCTGCCTACCTGCCTGCCTACCTACCTACCTACTGTATTTCTCCTTGAATCTTATGGACAAAGTATTTTATGTCATAAAGTAGGACATAATACCTGTGGCCCACTGCTCTCTCTGTATCCACCTACCTACCTTTTTAACAATTTTTTACATTTCCGTTGTGTGTACCTGGCACAGGTGTGACATCTACACAATCTATATATATCATTGGTGCCGTCTCTCAAAGGAACGTTGTCTGAAAATTTGGAAGCGATCGGTGCAGTACTTTCGGAGATTAGCAGTTTTGAACAAACTTGTTACATTTTGATTTATATAGATTAGTTAGAAGTTCTGAAAATGTCTTTTGCTGAGCATTCATGGCAGAGGTAGTCATCAACTTACAACTAGTCATTCAGCAGCTGTTCTACATTACATCGACACTGAAAAAAATAATTTACAACATGTGACCAAAATTTGGATTCTTGGCCGGCATATATCTACAACGGTTGCAGTGTCCCAGGGTGATGTGATTTTTAAATTCAGAAAAGATACTTTTAAAATATCCATAGAATGAATACCAATCAGAAGATTTAGATTGGGGCCCAATTTAATATCTTGGGAAAGAATTCTCTTTGATTTGATGCCAATTAAAATCTTGCCTGTTTTTGTTATCTGATTTAGCCCAAGTCCAGATTTCTGAATCTCACAGTTGAGGATGGGAAAAACACTAAACTGGCTTAATTTATTTACTTTCCACCCAAATAATAATAATAATAATAATAATTTAATTTTATAACCCGCTCTCTCTCCCCAAGGGGACTCGAGGCGGGGCACAGGCAATTAAAAATACAAAGAACAAAATACAGAATACAAACTACAAAATTAAAAGTGAATTAAATTATCCCTGCGCTAAAACCCATATGCTAAACTAAAAATTACCCCTAAAAACCCCTAACCTAAAAAGAGACTACCCAAGGCCGGCCAGGCGAAAAAAGTGTGTCTTTAATTTTAAGCGGAAGGAGCGGAGGTCCGTGGTTGTCCTAATATCGGGGGGAAGGTCGTTCCAGAGGGCTGGGCCCGCCACAGAGAAGGCCCTTCCCCTGGGCGTCGCCCGCTGACAAAGTCTAGTGGACGGCACCCGGAGCAGTCCCTCTCTGTGGGAGCGTATCGGCCGTGAGGATGTATGAGGCAGGATCCGATCCCGCAGATAACTAGGTCCCGAGCCATGGAGCGCTTTGAAGATGATAATTAACACCTTGAAGCGCACCCGGAAGACGACAGGTAGCCAGTGCAGCTCGCGCAAGAGCGGTGTTACGTGGGCAAACCTAGAGGTGCCCATAATTGCTCGCGCGGCTGCGTTCTGGACCAACTGAAGCCTCCGGGTGCACCTCAAGGGGAGCCCCATGTAGAGAGAGTTGCAATAATCCAGTCGGGATGTCACGAGAGCATGAGTGACTGTGCGAAGGGCGTCCCGATCCAATAGGGGGCGCAACTGGCGTACCAGGCGGACCTGGTAAAACGCCCTCCTGGCCACGGCTGTCACTTGATCTTCCATGGACAGCCGGGTATCCAGGAGGACACCCAAGTTGCGCGCCCCATCCACAGGGGCAAGATGTTCGCCCCCTATGGCCAGAGATGGAATCATCTGGTTGAATCGGGCAGCCGGAAACCACAGCCACTCGGTCTTGGTCGGGTTGAGCCTGAGTCCGTTACTTCCCATCCAGGTCCGCACGGCTTCCAGGCACTGGCACATCACCGCTACGGCATCGTTGGGGTGGTTTGGGGTAGATATGTACAGCTGGGTGTCATCAGCGTACAGATGGTACTCTACCCCAAAACCACGGATGATCTCACCCAGCGGCTTCATATATGCATTAAACAGGAGAGGCGAGAGGACCGACCCCTGAGGCACCCCACATGTGAGGGGTCTCGAGGTCGACCTCTGCCCTCCTGCCAACACAAATTGCGATCGGCCAGAGAGGTAGGAGGAGAACCACCGTAACACGGTGCCTCCCACCCCCAACCCCCCCAGCCGATGCAATAGGATACCATGGTCGATGGTATCGAAAGCCGCCGAGAGGTCTAATAGGACCAGGATGGAGGAACAACCCCCATCTCTGGCCCTCCAGAGATCATCGACCAACGCGACCAATGCCGTCTCGGTGCTATGCCCGGGCCGAAAGCCGGACTGGCGCGGGTCTAGATAATCAACTTCCTCCAGGTGACGGGGAAACTGTTGTGCCACCACACTCTCAACAACCTTCGCCAAAAAGGGAAGGTTGGAGACTGGACGGTAGTTGTTTAAAAGAGCTGGATCCAAAGAGGGCTTCTTGAGGAGGGGCCTCACCATAGCCTCTTTTAGGGAAGCAGGCAAGGAACCCTCACTCAAGGATGCGTTGATAACCTCTTGGAGCCAGCCTCGTGTCACCTCCCAGGATGCCAGTACAAGCCAGGAGGGACACGGGTCCAATAAACATGTGGTGGCTCGCAGTCGCCCACGTAACCTGTCCATATCATCGGAAGCAACGGAGTCAAACTCCTCCCAAACAAGATCCGCCTCGCGGCACTCCACTGGACCAGCAATGGGGGCTAGCTCGTTCTGTATCTGAGCGATTTTCTCCTGCAGAAAAGTCACAAATTCCTCTGCTCTACCCTGTAGTGGGGCTTCCCGCACCCTCTGTTGAAGGAGGGAGCGGGTCACCCTAAACAGGGCGGCAGGGCGGTTTTCTGCGGATGCTATGAGAGTGGCACAATGATGACGTTTGGCCACTCTCAGCGCCACAATGTAAGTCCGTAAATGGGCTCTTACCTGTGTCCGGTCAGATTCAGATCGAGTATACCTCCATCTTCTCTCTAGGCATCTCTTGTGGCGTTTCATGGATAGAATGTTGTTAGAATATTAAAACGCTGGAGTATTGGGGGGGGGGGGAAATACATCTCACTGGTTTTAGGCAAATCGATTCAGAGGAAAATAGTGTTTTTAGACATTTGCTGATATTACTTACAGCTGGAGTAAAGGCATATAAAGTCAGAAAAAGAGATGGGAGGCATTTTTGTGCGAAAAGAGTCTTCACAAAAATGGATTTTTTATTAGTAACTGACCCTCGTGATTTTGGGACAGAGGAAAACTGCAATCATTAAAAAGCTTACTTTTGTAAATGATGATGATGATGATACAATATACAATAGCAGAGTTGGAAGGGACCATAGAGGTCTTCTAGTCCAACCCTCTGCCTAGGCAGGAAACCCTATACCGTTTCAGACAAATGGCTATCCAACATTTTCTTAAAGATTTCCAGTGTTGGAGCATTCACAACTTCTGGAGGCAAGCTGACTAATTGTTCTCACTGTCAGGAAATTCCTCCTCAGTTCTAAGTTGCTTCTCTCCTTGATTAGTTTCTACCCATTGCTCCTTGTTCTACCCTCAGGTGCCTTGGAGAATAGCTTGACTCCCTCTTCTTGGTGGCAGCCCCTGAGATATTGGAAGACTGCTATCATCCCCAGTTCCTGTAACCATTCTTCATATGTTTTAGAGTTTCCAGTCCCCAAATCCTCTTTGTTGCTCTTCTCTGCACTCTTTCGAGAGTCTCCACATTTTTTACATCGTGGCGACCAAAACTGGATGCCGTATTCCAAATGTGGCCTTCCCAAGGCCTTATAAGGTGGTATTAACCCTTCACGTGATCTTGATTCTCTCCCTCTGTTTATGCAGCCTAGAACTGTGTTGGCTTTTTTGGCAGCTGCTGCACACGGCTGGCTCCTATTTAAATGGTTGTCTACTAAGACTCCAAGATCCCTCTCACAGTTACTACTATTGAGCAAGGTACCACCTATACTGTACCTGTGCATTTCGTTTTTCTTGCCTAAATGTAGAACCTGACTCTTTTCACCATTGAATTTCATTTCGTTTTATTTATTCATGATGATGATGTTGATGATGATGATGATGATGCACACTTTCAGAGACACATGTGAAACTGTTGGAAGAAATGTCTTTCTGGGTTCAGTTCCAAGTGGGGAGAAAGACACTGGAAACACGGAGGCTGCTTGGAAAGATGGTTTTAATGGTGGACAGGACCACATGGCTTGAGCTCCTGAACAGAAAAGGGAGATCACATGCCTTGAAGATCTCAAAAAAAATAATGGCAGAGATGCTGAGAGTCCCTGGATTTTATACCCTCTCTGGGCTTTTGAATCTGAGCTTGTATTCTGATTGGTTGTCAGACTCCCATGGAGCCATGCAGGGGCAACTCTGTAGGCCAGGGATGTCCAAACTTGGGAACTTTAAGACTTGTGGACTTCAACTCCCAGAATTCTGGGAGTTGAAGTCCACAAGTCTTAAAGTTCCCAAGTTTGGACATCCCTGCTGTAGGCTGTCTTCTGAATCCCAAGCTTGGTTGAGCTGTTATTGGGTGATGATGTAATGAAAGGGCTTTGGGATTCCTCTTACGGCTCTGCCTGAAGGAGGCAGATCTTTGTTATGTAGAATAGACTGGCTCAGGCCTTAATGGCCCATTGGCAATGGTGGTGGGGTTTCTGAGTTTCTGCCTCCCTTTTAGGGGAAAATATTCTGCCCTTTTAATATTTCCTAAAATATCTCATTTTCTTAGGAGAGGGGTGGGTGCTGACTTCCTACAAAACATAGGTTGTATTCTGAGCAGAATTAAATTGTTTGTCCTGGGAAAGACTGTGCACTGAAACAAGAAATTTGATTGGAGCATTCTAAAACTACAACCCCACCAATTCCTCATCTGTGGCATGTATTTTTTTCTCCCTGGGGACAAAAGGGATAAATTCATCTCCTTTAAGGAGAAGTTAATCCCCTTAACTCTTTTCTGCAGCTTAACCTTTTGCAGCTACATTAGTGTTAATATTAAAATATTGATGGGTTGTGTCAGCCTCTGCTTTACGGCTTGCTTCGGCTGCCATTGAAACGGGGAGGGACGGGCTTTGGTGTGGGACTGTATGGGGCAGGAGGGAGATTTGGAGGAGGGAGTATGTTCTCGCATCTACTTGGCATACCAGTGGCTGGGGCCGGGCAGTGGTCAAGGTCAACGGTCTTGCATGCCATCCTGATGATGCTCCTGAAGATTCAACCCACATGACACCTAAGGGGTTTGTGCATTGGACAATGGGGTGGGGGTTATTGGGAAAAGGGGGTTGGACATATATTGATATGTATGATTTCGCGCGTAAATGCCTCAGACCTTGCTTTACATCTGTGCTGTTCTTTTCATAACCGGTAAGAGTACTTTTACTGGTTATTAATTCCTTTCACATGGAGTTGAGTGGATTCTTTCTTGGTTACCGTTAGAAGCGGACCTGACAGGTTGCTTTTCAGCCAGGATAGTATCATCCATAGCGTTACGCAGTTTGTCCTACTTATGTTATTCTGATGTTTTCAGCTCTTCTCTGAAGGAACGTAATCGTATTTGTGCATCTCCACCTGCTCTATCATAACCGCCTTGCATTTAATTTTGCGGTGTGTCTCTATATAATTCTCTCGAGGTTGTGGCATAAAATGGGATACCAAGAATTATTATTTTATTATTATTATTATTATTTATTCATATTTATATACCGCCCTATCTCCCTTGCGGGACTCAGGGCGGTGAACAGGCACTAATAAAACGACAATAAACAACAAATACAATAAAAACGTCTTAAAAATGAATTAAACTAAAATGCCTGTACTAAAATCCCAATAAAACCCCTATTAAAAGCCAAGTTTAAAAACTATGCCACTACGCCAAATTTAAAAACTACGCCCAGAATGAGGCCCAGGGGGTGTGGGTTGCTGCTGGTGTTACTGCCGGTTCGCAACCCGCCCACAAGGCGCATGTGCACGGGCGCTGTTCAATGTAAATTGTTCTCCACGCATGGGCAGGACAATTTACAGTGAATTGTGCATGCGCAATCCAAAATGGCGGCGGCCAAGCAGGGGCGTGGCAGGTCTGGGTCGCTGCCTGTTCTGTATAACCCAGGTCTGAATTCCGCTACTCTTTTGGCCGAATTGGACCGAACCGGCAGCAACGCACCTCTGATGAGGCCCAATATATATTAGTCATCAAAAATGAACGTTTTTGGAGAATAAATATGTTTTAAGGGTACCGGTGGAAGGCCAGAGCAAAGGTGTCATTTTGGCTAGGATGAAATTTTTCATGCGGGAATTTTAGCTGGGTGCCGTACAGGGGTGGGATTCAGTCGGTTCGAACTGGTTCAGGCAACCCGGATGTTAATTTTAATCTGGTTCACTGCACCGGTAATTACAAGGACTGGCTGACCCCACCCACCTTTCCCCTCCCAGGAATCTCCACGCGGCCCATTCATCACACCAGGTAAGTGCAGGGCCCACACAGAGGCTCTGAGAAGGCAAAAAACGGGCCTACTGGATGAACCAGAAGTCCGGAAACGTACCCATTTCCCGCCTCTGGAGGGCCTCCAGAGTCTGGGGAGGCTGTTTTCGCCCTCCCGGAGGCTCGTAAAAAGCCGGGGTAGGGTAAAAAACCCCACCCACTGCTGTGGTGCAGGAAGCTGACTAGGCCATGCCCCCATGGCCACACCCCAGTGGTGGGTTGCAGGCGGTATGCCCCAGTATGGGTGTATCGGTGCCTGCCGGGAACACCGGGTACCATTCCAGTACAGTGCTCTGGAGGGCCTGCCCACCCGCCTGCCCGCCTGTCCTCCTTACCTGTATTTGAGCTCTTTGGCACTTCCGCGCACACGCACGGCACGTATGGCGCCTGTGCGACGCTCCGCCGAGCAGCTGGAGCAACCTGGAGGCGTCGCAATGCGTCGCGGGAGGTAAGGACGCATGCGTGCGCTCTGTGTGTATGCACGCACACTACGCACGTTCATGTGGTGGATGCCGGGCCACGTTGCACCGTACCACTTGCACCAGAATCGGGAATGCACCACTGTTATGCCCACCCAGCAAGCAGGCAGAGAACCGGTGGCTAAAAATGTTCTTTCCCATCCCTGGTGCCGTATTGGAACTATGCTTACGCCGAAAAGATGTCATCTCAACGGCCCCTTTAGCAGGTGCTAAAATTAAGGGGCTGTGTTGGTGAATGATCAGTGGAAGCTAATGCAGTATTTTAAACAAAAAAACCCCACAAATTAAATGGCTCCTCTTGGCAAGCAGAAGTAGCAGCTGCTATTTCCTCCTCCTCTTCTTCCCCAAAGCTCAGTTTTATTGTAGGGAAAAAAAATGAGGACTTCTATCCTGACATTAGTTGGAGCTGAATCAGTGCAAGGAAGGCATGGTGTGTGGCTGGATGCGTGCATTTATTTTTACCTCGTCTTTATTACTTTACACGTAACGGGAAGTCCCTCCCTCTCAGCACAACATTCTTAACACGCCTTCTTACTTTTATTTGCTCCACAACAGCAACAGCGACAACCACAACCCCGTGAGGTGGATTGGGCTGAGAGGGAGGGACTGGCCCAAAGTCACCCAACCGGCTTTCATGCCCAAGGTGGGGACTAGAACTCGCCCTCTCCTGCTTTCTAGCTCTGGTGCTTCAACCACTAGGCCGAACTGTCTCATCATCTCATTGGTCTGGACGCGGCTGCAAGTTAAAATTAAAAAGTGATAATATTTCAAGTGGCGTCTGGTGTTTTCAGGGATGCCGTTGGTGTGTGTTTTTTGTGCGTGTGCACCACCTTTGCACCACCTTTGTTTGTTTTTATTTTCAGACTAGCCGATAACCTGACATTTCCCGGGGAATTTATTTATAGGAGGAAAATGTCCAGAGCAAACATAATTCCTAATGTTGGGTTTTCCCCCTTACCAGAGGGAGCCCCCTTGTGGACTACTGTGGAGCCGTTACCATGGCAACTCCACTGCGCTGTACACTAGAAGCCATTTTAAGGCACCACAGGCTATAACTTAACAGGACAGCCACCCCCACCCCCCTCCGAGGGGTGTTAGGGGTGTCTTACCCCCCACAGTATTTGTTTCCAGAGAGTAAGTCATCTGTGTACCAAGTTTGGTTGAAATTGCACGAGGCGTTCAAGAGTTATGCTGGAACGAACACACACACACAGCCATTTTTATGTATATAGACCTCTATAAATACCTGGGCAACACCTGGTCATCAGCTAGTTATAGCATAAAACAGAACCCATCCACAGTGTCTACACATGTAGGTGTTTATACCTTTGTAGTCCTTTCTTTTTTTTCTTTTAAATACATTTTTAAAATTTATTTTATTTTTAAACACAACACAAAAATCCTCCATCTTACAGGCTATAGAACGTGTATCTGCTGATTACGAAATATTTTCCTACATCTCTTCAATATTCATCCAAGTTTCATATTATTTCATATTATTTCAAGTACATCGCATCAGATATATTTATAGACATTATCCTTAACTGTGAGAGGGATCTTGGAGTCCTAGTGGACAACCATTTAAATAGGAGCCAGCCGTGGGCAGCAGCTGCCAAAAAAGCCAACACAGTTCTAGGCTGCATCAACAGAGGAAGAGAATCAAGATCACGTGAAGGGTTGATACCACTTTATAAGGCCTTGGGAAGGCCACACTTGGAATACTGCATCCAGTTTTGGTCTCCACGATGTAAACAAAGATGTGGAGACTCTGGAAAGAGTGCAGAGAAGAGCAACAAAGAGGATGAGGGGACTGGAGACTAAAACATATGAAGAACGGTTGCAGGAACTGGGGGGTGTCTAGTTTAATGAAAAGAAGGACTAGGGGAGACATGATAGCAGCCTTCCAATATCTCAGGGGTTGCCACAAAGAAGAGGGAGCCAAGCTATTCACCAAGGCACCTGAGGGTAGAACAAGAAGCAATGGGTGGAAACTAATCAAGGAGAGAAGCAACTTAGAACTGAGGAGAAATTTCCTGAGAGTGAGAACAATTAATCAGTGGATCAGAAGTTGTCTCCAGAAGTTGTGAATGCCCCAACACTGGAAGTCTTTAAGAAGATGTTGGATAGCCATTTGTCGGAAATGGTATAGGGCTTCCTGCCTAGGCAGGAGGTTGGACTAGAAGACCTCCAAGGTCCCTTCCAACTCTGCTATTGTATTGTGTTGTGTTGTGTTGTGTTGTGTTGTGTTGTGTTGCATTGTATTATGCCTCCATTCTTGCTTAGTTATAATTGTATTACACGTCCTTCATCTTGAAACATACCAAAACCTAAGACATAACCACTTATTGGCATCGTATTTATTAATTCTACTATCATCCAACATCATTTTCCCTATAACCTATTCTAACCAAACGTCGATAACATTTAGTATCCCAAAAATTTCTAATCCTCCTTTTCAAATCCCTGTTTAAACTTTATTTTTGAGGTAAGCAACTCGTGAAAATTGTACTGAAGGTCTCTTGTTTGGCTTAATTGCAGAAAAGCAAGCACTAAATATAGTTCTGCAGTGTTAATGCAAATGTGGGTGGTAAATTTCTCCCTCGCACGCACACCGGTTGCAAAGTCAAACTTGGAAAATCTTGGCCTAAGTCACATAATGGGAGGCATTCTCACATACTTTTGCGGCAGTGTTACGTCTACTGCAGCCCTTTTCCCACACCGAAAACTGTTAGGACCGATTTCAAAAATGGATTTATAGCACAAGATGTGACACCCCCACCCCCACCCCACCCCCAGATATCCAGCCTCCCTCCCTCTTACATTCCAGGGTGACAGAAGTAGATAGTCCTTCTGCAAGTGAATGGAAGGAGAAAAAAGGGACTATTAGTTGTAACTGAGAGGAAGCTCTGTTGTTCCTTTTGGGAAACAGGTTTTGCCAGTCATTGCATTGTCTCAGAAAGTGCTGGAATCTGTTTGAGCAGAAGTGAATATAGAAAAAAAAAATGCTAGTGGGTATTATAGAAAATGGTTCCTCTCTTTTCAGTTTTCTTTCAGTCTTCTTAATTGTCATTTGCTCCTTCCTTCCTTCCTTCCTTCCTTCCCTCCTCCCTCCCTCCCTCCCTCCACTCCTCTCCTTTTTTCTCCTCCCCTCCCTTCCCTTCTCCTCCCTTCCCTTCATCCATTCTATATTCCTTTCCTCTCTCTCCTCCCCAGTCACCTCTTCCATCATCTCTCCTCCCTTCCCTTCCCTTCTCTTCCCTTCATCCATTGCCTTTCCTTCATCCATTTCCTTCTCTTCTCTTCTCTTCCCTTCCATTCATCCATTCTATATTCCTTTCCTTTCCTTGGTCATCTCTTCCATCACCTCCCCTCCCTTCCCTTCCCTTCTCTTCCCTTCATCCATTCTATATTCCTTTCCTTCCCTTCCCTTCATCCATTCTATATTCCTTTCTTTTCTTTTCTTTTCCTTTCCTTTCCTTTCCTTTCCTTTCCTTTCCTTGGTCATCTCTTCCATCACCTCCCCTCCCTTTCCTTCCCTTCCCTTCCCTTCATCCATTCTATATTCCTTTCTTTTCCTTTCCTTTCCTTTCCTTGGTCATCTCTTCCATCACCTCCCTTCCCTTCTCTTCCCTTCCCTTCATCCATTCTATATTCCTTTCCTTTCCTTCCCTCCCCTCTCCAGTCACCTCTTCCATCCCCTCCCCTCCCTTCCCTTCATCCATTCTATATTCCTTTCCTTCCTTTCCTTTCCTTGGTCATCTCTTCCATCACCTCCTTCCGTTCTCTTCCCTTCCCTTCCCTTCCCTTCCCTTCCCTTCATCCATTCTATATTCCTTTCCTCTCCTCCCCAGTCACCTCCCCTCCCTTCCCTTCCTCTTCTGGCTGTTTAATGGCTGTTTTTGACTCATTTAAGAGCTGCTGAACAATTTCTTTAGGATTTGACCAGAAATTCTAGAGAGATTTTTGGATTCTGCCCGTTACATCCGTGTCAGGCCTGTATGGATGTTGTTACCATCCCTTGCAAGAACGGAAATGAATATTCAAGTTCTCTCAAAATACCTCTTCACATTAGCTTCTGCCTTCTGTTGTTGGTTCAGGCGCCTGAAACATCATTTGCCTTTCTTTCTTACCAAGTAATAAATGAGAGTCTACCTAATACTCTTTTATATCGAATCCAAAATTGTGGTTGTGGTTGTTGAGTCAAGGGAGGGCCCAGATGTGCTGCTGCTGTTCGATTGTTATGAATAACACAGCTGTCCTTTGTGATACAGAAGGATCTTGACAAACTTGAACATTGGGCACTATCTAATAAAATGAAATTCAATGGCGAAAAGAGTAAGGTTCTACATTTAGGCAAGAAAAATGAAAGGAGGAGGAGGAGGAGGAGGAGAAGAAGAAGAAGAAGAAGAAGAAGAAGAAGAAGAAGAAGAAGAAGAAGAAGAAGAAGAAGAAGAAGAAGAAGAAGAAGAAGAAGAAGAAGATCTTGATGATATCACCTACTTGAGTAATGAAATGCCTGCAAAAATATTGCAACCAGTTTTGGTTGCCGCCACAGAAGGAGGAGAAGAAGAAAAGAAGGAGAAGGCCGAGAAGAGAAGAAGAAGAAAAGGGGAATGAGGAGGAGGAGGAGGAGAAGAAAGGAGGAGGAGAAAAGAAGGAGAAGGAGAAGGAAAAGGAGAAGGACGAGAAGAAGAAGAAGAAGAAGAAGAAGAAGAAGAAGAAGAAGAAGAAGAAGAAGAAGAAGAAGAAGAAGAAGAAGAAGAAGAAGAAGAAGATCTTGATGATATAACCTAGTTGAGTAATGAAATGCTGGGAAGAATATTGCAACCAGTTTTGATTGCCGCTAGAAGAGAAGGGGGGGGTGGAAGGAGGAGGTATCATTATTTAAGTAGTGCAGGTGGCTTCCTCTAGTTTGAATTCTGGATGAGATGCTACTTCTCTTTTGCTATAGGTTTTTCTTTCCCTTTGCCCATCCCTTCCCGAAAGGGTCTCATACGAAAAGATAACCGTTATAACATACGGAGGAGAATCCAGCTGTGGCTCTTATGCCATGTCTCCATTTTGCCATTTCGGAGAGACCTATTTTCCAAAAAAAAATATATCTGTAATTGCCCAAAGATCAAGGCTACCTAACAAGAAACTTGTTAAGTTGGGGAGAAAGAGAAAGAAAGAAAAAACCCCATATATCCGAAATGACGTTTTAAAAATATATTTCTCTTTTTCATCTCCGTATCCAAATCTTTTTCTAAATTTTAAATTATGCCCCTTGATGCCATCCGTGGCCTGGTTCAAAAACTCCCATCTGGGTTTCTGGTGTGTGTGTGTGTGTGTGTAATTTTGTTTTTTTAACTCCTCTATTTTGCAACCGAGGGTAAGAATTCAAAGCTGATGGGTACGTTAAAAAACAACAACAGGAAAATAAAACCAGAAGGATTTGACTATCACTTCAAGGGAAATATGCTAATATCCACATCTTAATTATTGCACCTCAGTCAACACTTAATACGCCCACCACACCTCTTTGCATAAGCCAAACACTTGTTCCATTTCTCATTGAAACGTTTTGTTGAAACATCTCTCTCTCTCTCTCTTTTTGTTGAGGGGTGGAGGGGGGAGGTCTCGGCTGTGTCATGTTGCCTTCAGCCAAACCACAATTTAAAAATAAGGTTTCCTTCTCTCCTTCCCTTACCCATCTGAAATTAGGATGCAATTTGCTTTCTTCCAGGGGTGAAATTCAATTTTCTTTACTACCGGTTTGGTGGGTGTGGCTTGGTGGGCGTGGCAGGGGAAGGATACTGCAAAATCTCCATTCCCACCCCACTCCAGGGGAAGGATACTGCCAAAACTCCATTCCCTCCTCATTCCAGGGGAAGGATACTGTAAAATCTCCATTCCCTCCTCACTCGAAGGGAAGGATACTGTAAAATCTCTATTCCCTCCTCACTCGAACGGAAGGATACTGTAAAATCTCCATTCCCTCCTCACACCAGGGGAAGGATTCTGTAAAATCTCCATTCCCTCCTCACTCGAAGGGAAGGATACTGTAAAATCTCTATTCCCTCCTCACTCGAAGGGAAGGATACTGTAAAATCTCCATTCCCTCCTCACACCAGGGGAAGGATTCTGTAAAATCTCCATTCCCTCCTCACTCGAAGGGAAGGATACTGTAAAATCTCTATTCCCTCCTCACTCGAAGGGAAGGATACTGTAAAATCTCCATTCCCTCCTCACTCCAGGGGAAGGATACTGTAAAATCTCCATTCCCTCCTCACTCCAAGGGAAGGATGCTATAAAATCTCCATTCCCTCCTCACTCGAAGGGAAGGATACTGTAAAATCTCCATTCCCTCCTCACTCTAGGGGAAGGATGCTGCAAAATCTTCATTCCCTCCTCACACCAGGGGAAGGATTCTGTAAAATCTCCATTCCCTCCTCACTCGAAGGGAAGGATACTGTAAAATCTCCATTCCCTCCTCACTCCAAGGGAAGGATGCTGTAAAATCCCCATTCCCTTCTCACTCCAAGGGAAGGATGCTGTAAAATCTCCATTCCTTCCTCACTCCAAGGGAAGGATGCTGTAAAATCTCCATTCCCTCCTCACTCCAAGGGAAGGATGCTGTAAAATCTCCATTCCCTCCTCACTCCAAGGGAAGGATGCTGTAAAATCTCCATTCCCTCCTCACTCCAAGGGAAGGATGCTGTAAAATCTCCATTCCTTCCTCACTCCAGGGGAAGGATACTGTAAAATCTCCATTCCCTCTCCACTTCAAGGGAAGGATACTGTAAAATCTCCATTCCCTCCTCACCCCAGGGGAAGGATACTGTAAAATCTCCATTCCCTCCTCACTCCAGGGGAAGGATACTGTAAAATCTCCATTCCCTCTCCACTTCAGGGGAAGGATGCTATAAAATCTCCATTCTCTCCCCACTCCAGGGAAAGGATACTGCCAAATCTCCTATTATGCTGATAGATAGATAGATAGATAGATAGAGAGAGAGAGAGAGAGAGAGAGAGAGAGAGAGAGAGAGAGAGAGAGAGAGGGCGTGTGTTCCAGTAAGGTATAGTCTGTTGTGCCTTAAAATGACTTCTATTGTACTGCCATAAAACGGCTTCTACTGTGCAGCGCAGTGGAGTTGCCATGGTAACGGCTTCACAGTACTCCACAAGGGCGCTCCCTCTGGTAAGGGGGAAAATCCAACATTAGAAATTACGTTTCTGCCGGACATTTTCCCCCTATAAATAAATACCGGGGCAACACTGTGTTTTCGGCTAGTATTTAATAAGCTACAATATCTCTCTAGTCAGATCAAATCTAATCCTCAAATCTCAATGTCCAAACTTCATTTTTCTCTTTTTTCCTGTAGGAAATCTAACAGTGGTCTCCAAGCTACAAGAAATTCAGTCAAATTGTTATCTCTAATCAAAATAGTGCATTTCGCCATTTCCGTTAGCTTCAGGAAAATAAGGTTTTCCAGTCTTTTTTTTTTTTATTACTTGAAATTATGCCCCCACTCCATCAGTTTTTCCTCTCTGGGAGACAACCCTATCACTTTGTTAGATCAATTCGAGGGTAACATGTCATCATTGCCTAACCTGTCAAAAGTCTGAACTGCCTTAGGTGGCCACAACATAACTTTGACTCATGATGCTAGTATGGTGAGTCATTTTTATCATTGTTCCACAGCAACTCTATGGAGAAAAAAAACTTTAGCTTTGTATACTCTTATCATGTAGTCTTGTTTGGGCAAAATCTAAATTATTTTAGTTAGAATTCAGGTCATTTGCCTTGTCCTCATCTAGGTTGGATTTAGATTAGAATAGATTAGAATAGAACAGAAATACAATACAATACAATACAATACAATAGCAGAGTTGGAAGGGACCTTGTAGGTCTTCTAGTCCAACCCCCTGCGTGGGCAGCAACCTTATACCGTTTCAGACAAATGGCTATCCAACATCTTCTTAAAGACTTCCAGGGTTGGGGCATTCACAACTTCTGGAGGCAAGCTGTTCCAGAGGTTAATTGTTCTAACTGTCAGGAAATTTCTCCTCAGTTCTAAGTTGCTTCTCTCCTTGCTTAGTTTCCACCCATTGCTTCTTGTCCTGCCCCCAGGTGCCTTGGAGAATAGTTTGACTCCCTCTTCTTTGTGGCACCCTCTGAGATATCGGAACACTGCTATCATGTCTCCCCTAGTCCTTCTCTTCATCAAACTAGACATACCCAGTTCCTGCAACCATTCTTCATACAGTACAGCACAGCACAATACAATATAATAACAAAGTTGGACGGGACCTTGGGGGTCTTCTAGTCCCCTGTTTGGGCAGGAAACCCTATACAATGTCAGACAAATAGTTATCTAATCTCTTCTTAAAAATTTCCAGTGTTGGAGCATCCACAACTTCTGGAGGCAAGTTGTTCCACTGATTAATTGTTCTCCCTGTCAGGAAATTTCTCCTTGGTTCTAGGTTGCTTCTCTCCTTGATTAGTTTCCACTTATTGCTTTTTGTCCTCTGGTCCTAGTGGACAACCATTTAAATAGGAGCCAGCCGTGTGCAGCAGCTGCCAAAAAAGCTAACACAGTTCTAGGCTGCATAAACAGAGGGGTAGAATCAAAATCATGTGAAGGGTTGATACCACTTTATAATGCCTTGGGAAGGACTGGAATAGAGCAGTCAGTATTTACCAGCACTTATCAAAGCCTTTGCTAAGACTTTGGAATACGGCATCCAGTTTTGGTCGCCACGATGTAAAAATGATGTGGAGACTCTAGAAAGAGTGCAGAGAAGAGCAACCAAGAGGATTAGGGGACTGGAGGCTAAAACATATGAAGAACGGTTGCAGGAACTGGGTATGTCTAGTTTAATGAAAAGAAGGACTAGGGGAGACATGATAGCGGTCTTCCAATATTTGAGGGGCTGCTACAAAGAAGAGGGAGTCAATATATTCTCCAAAGCACCCGAAGGCAGGACAAGAAGCAATGGGTGGAAACTAATCAAGGAGAGAATCAACCTAGAACTAAGAAGAAATTTCCTGAGAGTGAGAACAATTAATCAGTGGAACAGCTTGCCTCCAGAATTGTGAATTCTCCAACAACTGGAAGTTTTTAAGAAGAGATTGGATAACCATTTATCTAAAGTGGTATAGGGTTTCCTGCGTAAGCAGGGGGTTGGATTGGAAGACCTCCAAGGTCCCTTCCAACTCTGTTACTCTGTGATTAAGACAATGGCTAAGTTATGTCACTTGTGTTGAAAAATGTTTTCTCCAGGCAAACAGTCAGTTTGATGGGTAGTTAGCCTAATTGCCTTATTTTACAGTAATGGGTGGTTTTTTAAAAAAAGCATTTGTGAATTAGGACTGGAAAATATAAATCACTCTGCTTTGTTTCCTTATCAATTTGCGTCACCCCAATGCACCCACATACAGGCATATACACTCCCTTGGCATTTTGAAATTCCTACAATAACGATTTGTTTCCTCTCACTGTGAGAGAAAGCTAGGCAGAAGACTTGTGTGTCTCCAGTGCATCATTTTTAAGATGTTTCCTGAATCGCATGACTAATTAACTCCAGGATTACAGCTTTTCTTTGTTGCTGAGATTTAAATAATGGGGTTTTTTTTTTCCCAGAGAAGGAATAACGGGCGGCAAAATAGGAATTCAACAGACGCTTTATTCTAGAAGGTTCTCTTCCCTCCCCCCACCCCCTTATAATGTACTCTAGAACAGGGGTCCCCAACCTTTGCAACTTTAAGTCTGAAGGACTTCAGCTCCCAGACTTCTCCAGCCAGCAAAGCTGGCTGGAGAATTCTGGGAGCTGAAGTCCTTCAGACTTAAAGTTGCAAAGGTTGGGGACCCCTGCTCTAGAACAGTGTTTCTCAAACATGGCAACTTTAAGACGTCTGGACTTCAACTCCCAGAATTCCCCAGCCGTCGTGTTTTTTCTTTGGGCCTCTTGAACTGCCTTGTGTGCCTCTCTTTCCCAATGTGGTACTCTATGAATGAGTTGGGACCACAACTCCCAGAATTCATAGCTCTTGTGGTTTGGCTAATAATAACCTCCCCAAGGATGTTTAGGAATTCTGGGAGTTGAAGTCCCAACATATCTAGAAATGGCAGGTTGAGTTGCTTTGATCACTGATCCATGGAAAGCCTGGGCCTCTCTTTATTTTTCAGCCATGATTTTTTTTTTTTTAAATATATGTTGTTCAACACAATTTTTCAGGCAGTGCCCCATTTCAAGCGCTCATTAAAAGGTGAAGGTTCCCCTCGCACATATGTGCTAGTCGTTCCTGACTCTAGGGGGCAGTGTTCATCTCCATTTCAAAGCCAAAGAGCCAGCGCTGTCCAAAGATGTCTCCATGGTGATGTGGCCAGCATGACTAAACGCCGAAGGCGCACAGAACGCTGCTGTTCCCTTCCCACCAAAGGCGGTCCCTATTTTTCTACTTGCATTTCTACGTGCTTTCGAACTGCTAGGTTGGCAGAAGCTGGGACAAGTAACGGAGCTCACTCTGTTACGCGGCACTGGGGATTCGAACCGCTGAAATGCCAACCTTTCTGATCGACAAGCTCAGCGTCTTAGCCACTGAGCCACCACGTCCCTGTGGGAGGTCCCTTTGGCCTCATTGCAGATGCCAAAGTCCAGAATTATTTTGAGGCAGTACGTATATGTGTTCTCTTCCCTGTATTATGATTTCTTAGAAATGTTGGGGTTTGAGCGATCTTTTTCTGGACAATTTGGGGCATCCAGAACAATACAGATTGATGGGCCCAGTCAGAGGTGATATTCAATACAATATAATAGCAGAGTTGGAAGGGACCTTGGGGGTCTTCTAGTCCAACCCCCTGCCTAGGCAGGAAGCCCTATACCCTTTCAGACAAACGGATATCCAACATCTTCTTAAAGACTTGCAGTGTTGGAGCATTCACAACTTCTGGAGGCAACTTCTGTTCCACTGTTTAATTGTTCTCACTGTCAGGAAATTTCTTTTCAGTTCTAAGTTGCTTCTCTCCTTGATTATTTTCCACCCATTGCTTCTTGTCCTGCCCTCAGGTGCTTTGGAGAATAGTTTGAGTCCCTCTTCTTTGGGGCAACCCCTGAGATATTGGAAGACTGCTATCATGTCTCCCCTAGTCCTTCTTTTCATTAAACTAGACAGACCCAGTTCCTACAACCGTTCTTCAATATTATTCAAGAATATTCATCCTGAATATTCTTCATATTCAGCCGATTCGGACCGGCTCACTTGAACCAGCAGCAGAAATTGCAGGAGGGCTCGCCCCAACCAAGTTAGTAACATGGTTTGTGAAGCGAATCTATCCTCCCCATTGACTTTGCTTGTCGGAAAAGTAGATCACGTGACTCTGGGACAGTGCCGCCGTCACAGATACAGTACACGCCAGTTGCCAAACGTTAGAATTTTGATCACGTGATCATGGGGATGCTGGAATGGTCGTAATTGTGAAAAAGGGTCACAGGTTCCTTTTTTCAGTGTCGTTGTAACTCTGAACGGTCACTAAACAAATGGCTGTAAATCAGTGGTGGGTTTCAAATTTTTTAGAACCTACTCTGTAGGTGTGGCCTATTTTGTGGGCATGGCTTGGCAGTCATGTGACAGGGTGGGAGTGGCCACCTTTTAAAATATGGTGAAACTCATTTAACAACGCTCTTGCTTAGCAACAAAAATTTTGGACTCAATTGTGATGATAAATTCTTTCTTTCTTTCTTTCTTTCTTTCTTTCTTTCTTTCTTTCTTTCTTTCTTTCTTTCTTTCTTTCTTTCCTTCCTTCCTTCCTTCCTTCCTTCCTTCCTTCCTTCCTTCCTTCCTTCCTTCCTTCCCTTCCTTCCTTCCTTCCTTCCTTCCTTCCTTCCTTCCTTCCTTCCTTCCTTCCTTCCTTCCTTTGCTTTCCTTTGCTTTCCTTCCCGTTGGGTCACTGGCAGCGGCAGGCCAGATTTACTTCCAGGTACGCCGGTGGAACCCCTTCTCACCGGTTCTCTAAATTTCACCAACCGGCTCTCGCGAGTAGGTGTGAGCCTGCAGAAACCCACCACTGCTGTAAATCAAGGACGACTTGAAGTCAATTGGGGTTATAATCTTCAAAGAAAACATGGCCAACAGTGGGAGGGCTCCAGGCTGGGCAAGGCTGACCAAGATGCAATTATGGACCATCCCTCATTCAACAAATAGGCAAATTTATAAAGGCATTGCCAGCTCACCTATTCTATAATGAAAAAAGTGTTTTTCCCAGCTCTGGTTTTGTTGTGACGTTGTGACTCCGCACTTTTCTGTTTTTTGTGTGTCCTCTTTTTTAATTTCTCTTGCCTTCTGGTAGTGTTATGTAGGCAGGTGCATTCCAGCTTTTGGCAAAAGTTTCCCACACAATGGCTACTTATTTAGGGTGGATGCAATAAGGAGTGTGACTTTGCTTGCATTTGACACTCCAAGCTACTACAACCACCACCATCTCCTCTTTCTTTCTTTCTTTCTTTCTTTCTTTCTTTCTTTCTTTCTTTCTTTCTTTCTTTCTTTCTTTCTTTCTTTCTTTCTTTCTTTCTTCCTTCCTCCCTTCCTTCCTCTCTTTCTTTCTTTTTTCCTTCCCCTTCCTTCCTTCCTTCCTTCCTTTCTTTCTTTTTTCTTTCTTTCTTTCTTTCATCCTTCCTTCCTTCCTTTCTTTTTTCCTTCCTCTTCCTCCCTCTTTCTTTCTTTCTTTCTTTCTTTCTTTCTTTCTTTCTTTCTTTCTTCCTTTCCTTCCTTCCTTCCTTCCTCTTCCTCCCTCCCTTCCTTCCTTCCTTCCTTCCTTTCTTTCTTTCTTTCTTTCATCCTTCCTTCCTTTCTTTTTTCCTTCCTCTTCCTCCCTCTCTTTCTTTCTTTCTTTCTTTCTTTCTTTTTTCCTTCCTCTTCCTTCCTTCCTTCCTTCCTTCCTTCTTTCCTCTTTCTTTCTTTCTCTCTCTCTCCCTCCCTCCCTCCCTCCATCCCTTCCTCTTTCTTTCATTCATTCTTCCTTCCTTCCTCTTTCCTTCCTTCCTTTCTTCATCTTCCTTCCTACCTTCCTCTTTCTTTCCTTCCTTCCTCTTTCTTCCTTCCTTTCTTTTTTCTTTCTTTCCCTTCCTTCCTTTCTTTTTTCCTTTCTCTTCTTCGCTCCCTCCCTCCCTCTTTCTTTCTTTCTTTCTTTTTTCCTCCCCCCCCTCCCTCCCTCCCTCCCTCCCTCCCTCCCTCCTTCCTTCCTTCCTTCCTTCCTTCCTTCCTTCCTTCCTTCCTTCCTTCCTTCCTTCCTTCCTTCCTTCTAGCATTTTCCTGCAAGTACAGCGCCCGCTTTTCAGATCATTGAACCCCACTTTGCACGATCACCTCCGTCTCCAGGACAGAGACCTGCAGCTTCCATATCTCTGTCTTGCCATCTCTGTTTTGGACACCCACGAGGTCGCTGGCCACTGATTTCTAATTGGTAGGTGGTCTTGGCCACGGTGGAAGGTGGTGCTCTCTGGACATGTCCATACCAGCAGAGTCGGCCTTCTCTCATCATCTCTATAATTGGTGCCACACCCAAATGTTGTCGATTGGTGCTATTGGGGATGTGGTCAAGAAGGGACGTGCCCGATATGCATCGGAGCCATCACATTTCCAGGGTTTTCGGTCCGTGTTGTTGCTGCCCAGCATTCGTCGCTCCCACAGAGAGGGACTTCTCCGGGTGCCGTCCACTAGACTGTGTCAGCGGGCGACGCCCAGGGGAAGGGCTCTCTCTGTGGCGGGCCCAACCCTCTGGAACGACCTTCCCCCCGATATTAGAACGACTACGGACCTCCGCTCCTTCCGTCTGAAATTAAAAACACACTTTTTCCGCTTGGCCGGCCTAGGCTAGTCTCTCTTTCTATGGGGTTTTAAACTTATTCATAGCTGCTGGGTATTTTAGTTTAACGGGTTTTAGCACAGGAATAGATTTAATCTGTTTTTATATTATGTATTTATATTTGTATATTTATTGTTTTTACTTTCCCTGTGCACCGCCCCGAGTCCCTGTGGGGAGAGGGAGCGGTTCTACAAATTAAATTTGAATTGAATTTGAGGGCAGGTGGTTGTCTTGTAAATCTTAGATTTGAGATGGGTTGGCATTCGTCCGTCACACAACACACTGGTGAGTTCTCGCCAGGCTGCATTCAGCCTTACTTGCACCTCGCCATTGATGTCGCCACAGCCTTGGAGGTGGGATCCCAGATACTGAAAAATGTCCACTTTCTTTAGGTTTCCTCCATTGATTTGAAGCGTTCCAGGGATGGGGACAGTCTCTAAATCTGTAAATCAGCTGTAAATCAAGGACTAAGCTAAAGGTTAAGGTTCCCCCGCACCATAATGTCCCTTCTTTATTATTAGGGTTTCCAGCATTTATCGTAATATGATGACGTGGTTTATGTAGCATCTATAAAGCATTTTATATCAATTACGGCTTAAGAGTATATATTATCGACTTTTTCCATAAATATCCCATTGATCCACTGGGATCACTCGGAAGTTTTGCATCCATCTCATTTTGCATGATTTTTTATTTTATTTCTGCATTGTAATTTAGTAACGATTTATAAGGTAAAAGTAAACGTAAAGATTCCCCTCGCGCATACGTGCTAGTCGTTTCCGGCTCTAGGGAGTGGTGCTCATCTCTGTTTCAAAGCCGAAGAGCCAGCGCTGTCCGAAGACGTCTCCGGGGGACATGTGGTCGGCATGACTTAACACCGAGGGCGCACAGAGCGCTGTTCCCTTCCCACCAAAGGTGGTCCCTATTTTTCTACTTGCATTTTTAATGTGCTTACGAACTGCTAGGTTGGCAGAAGCTGGGACAAGTAACAGGAGCTCACTCCGTTACGCGGCGCTAGGGATTCGAACTGCTGAACTGCCGACCTTCCTGATCAACAAGCTCAGCGTCTTAGCCACTGAGCCACCGCATCCCTAAAATCAAGGACTACTTGAAGTCAATTGGGGTCATAATCTGCAAACAACCATGTCCGATAGCGGGACGGACCCAGGCTGGGAAAGGCTGACCAAGATGCAATTATGGACCTCATTCAATAAAAAGGCACATTTATAAAGTCATTGCCAACTCACCTTTTCTGTAATGAAAAATGTGTTTTTCCCAGCTCTGGTCTTGTTGTGACTTTGTGGTGCTACCTCCACCCTTCAGTTCTGTGTGTGTCTTCCTTTTCTCTCTCTCTCTCTTCCCTTCTTGTAGTGTTATGTAGGCTGGTGTATTCTAGCTTTTGGCAAAAGTGTCCCACACAATTGGTGCTTATTTAGGGTGTGATGAAGGGTGGATGCAATGAGGAGCGTGACTTTGAATAGAATAGAATAACAGAGTTGGATGGGACCTTGGGTCATTGCCCTTGTCCTCATATGGGTTGTATTAGAATGGATTGGATTGGAATAGAAATACAACACAACACAACACAACACAACACACAATACAATACAATACAATACAATAGTAGGGACCTTGAAAGTCTTCTAGTCCAACCCCCTACTTAGGCAGGAAGCCCGATACAACTTCAGACAAATGGTTATCCAACATCATCTTAAAAACTTCCAGTGTTGGAGCATTCACAACTTCTGGTAGCAAGTTGTTCCACTGCTTAATTGTTCTGTCAGGAAATTTCTCTTTTAGTTCTAGGTTGCTTCTCTCCTTGATTAATCTCCATCCGTTGCTTCTTGTCCTGCTTTTAGGTGCTTTGGAAAATAGCTTGACCGCCTCTTCTTTATGGCAGCATCTGAGATTTTGGAGCACAGCTATCATGTCTCCCCTAGTCCTTTCTTTTCATTAAACTAGAAATACCCAGTTCCAGCAACCGTTCTTCATGCATCACTTCCCAAGTATCCCCAGTTCAATTCTGGAGCCAACCAAAAGTCTGGTTCCTCCACCATAGAGTCTCCTCCTAGCACGGAGTCCTTTTTCCTCTTCATGTCCTAACTAAAAAGCCCTATCAACTGTGGAGCTGACTGGAAAATCCACCCCTTGCCATAGAGTCTCTTCCTGGTGTGCTGTGCTTTCCCCCCACTCAACCGGAAGCTCCTCTTAAAATGCTGGTGCCGACCGGCAACAGGGAGCCAGAGAAGAGGGATGAAAGAGCCACATGTGGCTTCAGAGCTGTGGGTTGCTGACCCTTGAACAAGACATACCCAATCCCAGCAACTGTTCTTAATATGTTTCAGCTTCCAGTCCCCTAATCCTCTTTGTTGCTCTTCTCTGCACTCTTTCTAGAGTCTCCTCATCTTTTCTACATCGTGACGACCAAAACTGGATGCTGTATTCCAAGTGTGGCCTTCCCAAGGCCTTATAAAGTGGTATTAACCCTTCACGTGATCTAGATTCTATCCCTCTGTTGATGCAGCCTAGAACTGTGTTGGCTTTTTAGGCAGCTGCTGCACACGGCTGGCTCTTATTTAAATGGTTGCCTACTAGGACTCCAAGATCCCTCTCACAGTTACTGCTATTGAGCAATATTTGCTTGCATCTGACACTCCAAACTGCCAGGTCTAATTAGTACGAACTGGACACCACAAGTAGACGTTACTTTCAACTGACTGACATTTTATGTAATTCTCCTTCAGAGTTCATTACAGTCACTTCTGATAACAGATCGCCTGTATTCAGCTAGGGAGCCCTACCCTATTCCAGGGAGTCCATGACGCACGTCCATAGCTGACCCCAAAAAATTATGTTGCTAAGTGAGACATTGGGTCATCTTTATTTTTTTTAAAAATGTAGGGGCTGGGCTCGGAGACCTAAGCACATGGAAGTCTCTGGTGATTCGGGGACTTTACAAAATGCGGGCAGCTTTACAATTTTGTTCATGTACCATTATACGTTTTGATTTTGCTGGAAGAAATATCCATCTGATTCCATTCCAAGGTGGGAGGGGGATACTGGAAATATGGAGGCTGATTGGAAAGATGGCTTAATGGTGAAGCAGAACCACCAAGCATGTGTGATTCTGGGTAGCTGACCACATGGAGCTGAGAGTGAGGGGTATTTGTACCTTCTCTGGGGCTTTGAACTTGAGCTTCCTGTTCCTGTGCAAGAACATGTTGTCAGGGTTCCAAACAGCATCCAAAATTAAATGAGAGTCCAAGGCAAAGTAATCCTCAAAGTTCCAATTTATGAAGAGAGCCATGTTGGCACATCTGGTAAAACCCGAATCTGAAAGCTTCCCGGTTTTCCCCACCCAGTTGAAAGTTCAAGATCTTGCCCCCCCACACCCACAAGTCCATCCCATGGACCAATCTCCCACTGCCATGCTGGCAGATTCCACCCATCCAGTTCCGGTCAGGTGCAGAGGTTCAAAGACAAAGGATGACCTTGGCTTTCTAGAAAGAATGTTGTTATGGCTACATAGCATCTAACTCCTTACAAATCCCCCCTCCCATTTTCCCACTATAGAAAATGCATAGTAGAAGAATAGAAAGTGTGGCAGGCCAAAGACCCAAAAGAAAAGATGGCTGCAGGCCTGACATATGTATTCTGTTGTCAGATGGGGTTATGTTTGTCTGAGCTCCGAGGTCTGGTTGAAGTTTGCTGGGTGATGCAAAGTCCTTAGGAGATTGCAATGCAGTGAGCTTTGTGACTCTTGCTAAATGGTCCTATTATGCCCTGAAGGGCCGTGTCTTAATCCCATCACCCTGGAGCTGAAGGTCTTTTGTCTTGTAGATAGGGTACCCCAGTCCTACTGAGGCTATTAAGAAAGGTGGGAGCTGCTTAAAGGAGAGCATGTTTCTCCTTTAAGGAAATATAATATTCTGCCTTTTTCTTAATACAATAATACAATACAATACAATAGCAGAGTTGGAAGGGGCCATGGAGGTCTTCTAGTCCAATCCCCTGCCTAGGCAGGAAGCCCTATACCATTTCAGACAAATGGCTATCCAACATCTTCTTAAAGACTTCCAGTGTTGGAGCATTCACAACTTCTGGAGGCAAGTTGTTCTACTGACTAATTGTTCTCACTGTCAGGGAATTTCTTCTCAGTTCTAAGTTGCTTCTCTCCTTGATTTGTTTCCACCCATTGCTTCTTGTTCTAACCTCAGGTTTTCCCAAAACATTTCATTCGTCTAGGACAGTGGTGTCCAAACTTTTTGCAAAGAGGGCCAGATTGGATGAAGTGAACATGGTGGAGGGCCGAACATTTTTCTGAACATTCTTTGAGCCATTACAATTAAATGCAAATAAATTATTTTATGCCAAGTTAATTGCAAATGACATACTTTTCATTTCATAACATTAAGATCAACTGACAGTTGAGTTTTCACAATGTATTGAAAATAAATTTTAAAAAAACTTACCTACCTCTTTCTCTCTTTCTTCCTCTCTCTCTCCATTTCTCTCGCTCTTTCTCTCTTTCTTTCTCTCTCTCTCTTTTTCTCTTTCTTTCTGTCTCTCTTTCTTTCTCTCTCTCTCTCTCTTTCTTCCTCTCTCTCTCTCCATTTCTCTCGCTCTTTCTCTCTTTCTTTCTCTCTCTCTTTTTCTTTCTTTCTGTCTCCCTTTCTCTCTCACTCTCTCTCTCTCTTTCTCTCTTTCTTCCTCTCTCTCTCTCTCTCCATTTCTCTCTCTTTCTCTCTCTCTCTCTCTTTCTTTCTCTCTCTTTCTTTCTCTCTCTCTCTTTCCTTCTCTTTCTCTTTCTTTCTCTCTTTCTCTTTCTCTCTTTCTCTCTGTCACTCTGTGTGTGTGTGTGTGTCTGTCTGTCTGTCTCTCACTCACTTAATCAGTCTCTATCTATCTGTCTCTCCCTCCCTCTCTCTGTCTCTCCCTGTCTCTGTGTGTGTCACTCTCTCTGATTCTCTCCCTTCCTCCCTCTCTCTGTATGTCTGTCTCTCCCTCTTTCCCCGTCTTATTTTATTTTATTTTATCCAATTTATATCCCGCCCTTCTCCAAAAGGACCCAGGGCTGTCTCCGATTCAATCCGATTCCGATTCATTCTCTATCTGTGTCTCTCTCCGTCTCTTTCCCTCCCTCTCTTTCTCTCTGTCTGTCTCTCTGTCTTTCCCTCCCTCCCCTTCTGTCTCTCTCTGTGTCTGTCAGTCACTCCCTCGCCACTCGCAGCGGGCGAGGGAGCAGGCGGGGTGAGCACCCAAGGCTACCGTCATCTTAAGCACCACCGAGGCTGTCGCCCGGCAGGGGCGTCAGGCAGGGAAGCCGGTCGCGTCTCCATCGCGGCTCCCTCCGGCAGGCACCACGGCTTACGTTCTGAGGCCGCGCGTCCGTCTTCCCTGCCTGATGCCCCTGCCGGGCGACCTTATGCGGCGGGAGCTGCACGTTCTGGGGCTGCGTGGCTGAGAGGGAGGTGTACGCACCAAGCGGACGTTCTGGGGCCGCGCGTTCACCTCCCTCCCAGCTTCGCAGCCCCAGAACGTGCAGCGATGGAGGCGCGACCGGCTTCCCTGCCTGACGCCCCTGCCGGGCGACAGCCTCGGTGGTGCTTAAGATGACGGTAGCCTTGGATGCTCACCCCGCCTGCTCCCTCGCCCGCTGCGGGAGGAGGCGTCCGTAACCTCCGTCCACCTCCCTCCCAGCCACACAGCCTCAGAGACAGAGGGAGGAAGGGAGGGCCACATTTACACAGAGCAGGGAGGGCTGTTGGAGGGCCGTATTAAACCGACCCCCGGGCCGCAAATGGCCCCCGGGCCTGACTTTGGACATGCCTGGTCTAGGAGAAGGGTAGGTGCTAATACAATTTAATTTGGGGAGGTGTTAGATAGTATCTCAGGTGAGAAGGCAGCGTTATCATGGATCATCACCGATAGTGTATGGGGTTTTGTCCTGGGTGTGAAGACAAAAGTGAGTCTGGGGGAAAGGAAATATTTTTTTCCCCCATGATGGCTTGGCAGGGGATATTGTAAAAAACTGGGGCACAACGAGAGAGAAGACTTCAAACAAGCTTCATTGCATTTCAACAATGACAGTAGATCTATGCTTTGAGGGAGAAGGGAGCAGGCTGCGTTTCGTTAAAAGCAGAGGGCAGCTAATTAGCGCCTGCACACTAGGAAAACTAGCATGTACAAGTTAGAGTGACTATATGTGAAGTGTAAGCTTGCAGACAACCAATTGACCAGGGGTATCAAACTCAATTTCATTTTACGGCCACATCAGAGCAGTGGTTGACCTTGGAGGGCCGGGCGGGTGTGGTCGACTGGGTGGGTGTGACCAACTGGGTGGGCGTTGCCAGTTTGATGCCATTCACTGGACGTAGCGGACTGGATGGGCGTGGCCAACTGGGTGGGTGTGGGCAGCTTGACGCCATTCCCCAAATTGCTAGCATTTTTATTTTTATTTATTTTAATCACATTTATATCCCGCCCTTCTCCACAAAGGACCCAGGGCGGCGCACAGGAATTTAAAAAACATACAAAACAATAAATACAGAATTTAAAAACATATTAAATTATAATCCTATGCTAAAATCCAAATTAAAATCCCCAATTTAAAACTATCTAAAATCTTCCCAACGGGAGGTTAGGCTAGGCCGGCTTGCTGAAAAAGATGTGTCTTTAGACACTGGCGGAAGAGGCGGAGGTCCGAGATGGTACGCAATTCAGGGGGTAGGTCGTTCCAAAGGGCAGGGCCCGCCACAGAGAAGGCTCTTCCCCTGGGTGTTGCCAGACGGCATTGCCCGGCCAACGGCACCCTGAGAAGGCCCTCTCTGTGGGAGCGGATCGGCCGAAGGGATGTATGGGGCAGGAGGCGGTCTCGCATATAACTAGGCCCCGAGCCATGGAGCGCTTTAAAGATGGTCGTCAGAACCTTGAAGCGCACCCAAAAGGCCACAGGAAGCCAGTGCAGCTCGCACAGGATCGGTGTTATATGGGAGCATCTAGAGGCTCCCGTAATCACCCGCGCGGCTGCATTCTGGACTAACTGTAGCTTTCGAGTGCACCTCAAGGGAAGCCCCACGTAAAGAGCATTACAGTAGTCGAGTCGGGATGTCACGAGAGCTTGAGTGACTGTGCGAAGGGCAGCCCGGTCCAGTAAGGGCAGCCCGGTCCAGCATGTCTCCTCTTCGCATTGGGTAGACCAAGCCGGAGTGACCAAGCTGATTTATTCGTGTGCAATTTTCTTTTGAATAAACAAAAAACAAAAAACAAATCTGATCTTGCATTTTGAAATGCATTAATGAACGTCCTTTCACATTTGCCCGTTCCTCAATTTTGTCATTCCAGTTTTTTTAAAAAAATGCATATAGAGCAGTGTGCTCCGGATGAGCTGCTGATGGACTCTTCTAGTGAAGAGTCCTATGAGTCTGCCCTGGAGAGTCTGGCTGGCCACCAGGTGGCGCCTGGGTCATGGAGCAGTGGGGAGGATCAGGGGCCGTTTGTCCCTGAATGCTCGATTACGCAGGCCTGAGAAAAGGAGGCAACAGTTACAACTCATCATTGGAAATATCTGGTCGTTGGACTTTGCAATTCTCTGTCTGTAAACGTGCTACAGTATTTGTAAGGTGAGTCCGGGCTCGCAGCCAAGGAGATAGTGGCAAGCAGCCAAGCTTGTGTGTGTCCCTCTGTGGGGGGCAGAACAGAGCAGTATATGTTAGAACAAAGTGCCCCCAGAATCGCGTAACATTAAGCTGAGTTTTAAATGCATAGTGTCTGCTCTGCCTCAGATATCATTCTTCCAACAAAAAGATACCCAGCTTTGGGGTTTATTAGATGACTACGATCTAAGGCAGTGATGGCTAGACTGTTTGTCCTCAGGTGGCCCCCAGGCGCACGTGCCCATACCCATAAGACAATGTGCACATAACACACACGCACATCTGTGCACCCACCTAATGTCTCCTGGGCCCAAAAACAGGGTACAGCCCGCCCCATGGCCCATTTTGGGCCTAGTAGGCCTCCCTGATGTCTCCTGGGCCCAAAAACAGGGTACAGCCCCCTCCATGGCCCATTTTGGGCCTAGTAGGCCTCCCTGAAGCCTCCTGGGACCAAAAATGATTGAAACCCCCCTGTATCTCTGTGCATGCGCAGCAAAGACCCAAAAATCAACTGGCTGGTGGGAGGCGCATGCGCAGTGGAGCTGAGCTGGGGCGACGGCTCTGGTGCCCACAGAGAGGGCTCTGCCTGCCACCTGTGGCACACGTGCCCTAGGTTCGCCCTCACGGATCTAGGGCATCGATGCACAGGAAATGGAAGCACAGTGAATTTCCAAAGTTAAGAACCTAGAGTACTTCTTTCTGTGTTTGTGACTCCACCGCGTTGAAACAAACTGTTCTTGGAACAGGCTCTATGTTTTAACAGTAGACAGTCCCATCTGTTCTCCTTGAGTTATTGCTTCATGTGTCAAATGGTGTTTTATAATAAACTCCATCTCCCCCGCCCCAAGAGTACGTTTTCACAGCTGGGATTGGTGGGGCAGTGTTGGACTTCAAGGGTTGAGTGAGCCTGGTCAAGAGCCGGAGTCTCCAATCTTGGCAACATGAAGACTCATGGAAATGAACGGATGGTTGAGTCTTCATTTTGTACTTCACTTTGCAGTCTGTAAGGCGAGAGTTGGTTCATTCCGACGACTCTGTTGTGGCCCACCAGCGGCCAGCGGAGATGGCGGCAGAGTCGGACAGTGAGGAGGTTGGGGAGGAAGACGGGCCAGTCCTGGAGTCTGGGGAAGGCTCTGATGAGGGCTCTGTGTCGGAGGCAGAGAGGGGGCCAGGGCTGTATGACAGTTATCAGCTGCCTTCGTAGCCAGACATCAGTGAAGCAGACGAACAGCTGGAGCCTGTTCCCAGTGTGCGCATGAGCAGAGCTGCCAGGAGAAGTTAACAGCTAAGGAACAGGAGTAAGGCCACAAGTGGATGGTGAATGGCTCCTCCCAGAGGGAATAAAGAGGAGCGAAAGGGGAAGGAAGTTTGCAGAAGACAATTAGTTCAGTTCATTCGAGTGAAGATCTGCTCCTGGCTTCTTGCCAAGGAATTGCTGCTACAGCATGGAGTTTAGAAGATATCGGCCTGGCAGCTCTCCAAGCCTGATCAAGGCCTGTAGTTGTGGAATTTCATGAAAGACTGTTGGCTGGGACTTTACTGGAGAGGAATTCCCTTTAACCTAAATAAGAGGGGTTTTATCGGGCCAAGGAGTCGGCTTCATGATCTTGGGAATAAAATTATGCTTTGAGGAAGCTCTAGGCCTCGGAGTTTTGATTGCTTTGGGTTACATGGAACCTTTTTTTTTGGTATGTAGTAATGTCTCTTTGATTGACATATTAGTGAAGAGGGACACCATATCAAAACGAACCATTTCCGCACACATCCCTTGGCCGTTTTTGTACCAGTGTGCTTCCTATTGATGGTGAGTTTGTGAAAATGTTCTAGAGGAGATGGGTCATTTTTATTTGCTTGTTAATTTGTTTATTGAATTTATCTTTATGGCAATCAAGGAGTCTCTCTCTCTGGTTTCCAGAACCCATACATCCCTGCGGCCGATTCGCTCCCACAGAGAGGGACTTCTCCGGGTGCCGTCCACTAGGCAATGCCAGCGGGCGACGCCCAGGGGAAGGGCCTTCTCTGTGGCGGGCCCAACCCTCTGGAACGACCTACCCCCCGAACTTAGAACGACCACGGACCTCCGTTCTTTCCGCCAGAAACTCAAGACTTATTTTTTCCAACAGGCCGGCCTGGCCTAACTCCACCTAGCCTTTAGCCTGAAATTAAATTGTTTTAATTGGTTTTTAAGGGAAATAGTTTTAATTTATTGTAAATTTTAGCACAGGGTTAATAATTTAATTTGATTTTAAATTTTGTACATTATCATGTTTATATATGTTTTTTAATTTCCTGTGCACTGCCCCGAGTCCCTTTAGGAAAGGGAGCGGTATATAAGTTTAATAAATGAATGAATGAATGAATGAATGAATGAATGAATGAATGAATGAATGAATGAACACAATAATAATAAAGCATCCGCTGTAAGAACAATAAAACAGTAATATAATAAATGAAACATAGCGTACAATATCTAGTGCTATAACAGATGATATTGAGGCAGGGCATAAAGTGAGACCTGGTTGTTAAGAGTGAAATGATGCGGGGTTCGGATGGATGACCCAAAGCTCTGAATAAGCTTTGAATTTCTTAAGTTTGCAGCAGCTTCAACAGGAAGCTTGAAAGGAAATTCAAATGTCGAACCGCAAACACTTGCTTGTAAATAGGCCGAGTTAGATGACAAGTGAGACAAAAGCTAGAGGTTCATCTTTGCAAAACAGGATATGTTTGTGGTTTTCTTTTTGATGACGATCATTTAACCTATCAGAAACTAGCCGTGATGAAAGTTGCTTGTAGTGAAGTATAAAACTTTGTATTCCCTTTTGGAAGGGATTCAGAATTCTTGGATGCTAGCCTCAAACTAGCTTTTCTGAATCATGGCAGCCATAATAAACTTTTCCTGATTTTGGGAAGTCCAAGTCTCGACCTCTTTTTTCTGCAACAATATCAGCTCGTATATTAAAAATTTTCTGAAGGAAAAAAAACCCCTGTATCTTCTGTGCAAACAAATGCAAATATTGTTGCCTTTGTAGATGTGTCACATTCCAATTACCTTAATTCGGAGAAAATCACCTGGCCCTCTGCTGATTTGATGGGGCAAATGAGAAGTTGAAAGATATATTTCAACAGGTGGCATATTACGCCCATCTGCCACAGCCTGCAAAACTAACAAGGAGCCATATTGAATATACTGTACTTTGTGCTGCTCTAAACTTGATGAAACCATGGTGAAAATTGATGGCATTGTTCTGCAGATCTAGAATGGATCGACAATCTGGTGCAAAGAGCTGTTTCAGTAAGCAAAGTTTCTCTGGGTTTCTTCCTCCCTGTTTCTTTGCCTCCCCGCCCCCCTCTCAACTTTTAATATTAAAGGAAGTTAAATGTCCTTCTTGGCCATTGTAATGTTGAGCGGTCTAACGCGTTATTTGGTTTTAGTACTAAGTAGGCAGCAGGTGAGGGTTTTTTTTGGTGTATAATGGATCGATTAATTAATTAATGGATTCATTAATGGATTAATGGATAGATAAAGCACAACAACTTTGTTGCTTGTATCCTATGATTTATATTATTTTATTTAGTATTCGAGTATGATTTATATTGATCGCTTATTTAGTATCCTATGACTACTAAGTGTGGTATCTTATAATTTACTAGCTGTACCCGGGCACGCGTTGCTGTGGCCCAGTCTGGTTAAATGGCCAACCAATCTGTGTGTAGATCTGCACCTGCACACAAACACGTACACACAACCACTGTATAGCCTCAACCTACCTACCTACTGATTTCTCTCTCTCCCTCTACCTACCCACAACTGTGAGTCACAAACACGTACACACAACCCTGTATAGCCCTCAACCTACCTACCTACTGTATTTCCCTTCCTCTCTCCCTCTACCACCTACCTACCTACCTACCTACCTACCTACTGTATTTCCCCCTCCCACTATCCCTCTACCTACCTACCTACTGTATTTCCCCCCTCTCTCTATCCCTCTACCTACCTACCTACCTACCTACCTACCTACCTACCTACCTACCTACTGTATTTCCCCCCTCTCTCTATCCCTCTACCTACCTACCTACCTACTGTATTTCCCCCCTCTCTCTCTACCTACCTACCTACCTACCTACTGTATTTCCCCCCTCTCTCTATCCTTCTACCTACCTACCTACTGTATTTTCCCCCTCTCTCTCTACCTACCTACCTACTGTATTTCCCCCCTCTCTCTATCCCTCTACCTACCTACCTACTGTATTTCCCCCCTCTCTCTCTACCTACCTACCTACCTACTGTATTTCCCCCCTCTCTCTATCCCTCTACCTACCGACCTACTGTATTTCCCCCCTCTCTCTCTACCTACCTACCTACCTACCTACTGTATTTCCCCCCTCTCTCTATCCTTCTACCTACCTACCTACTGTATTTTCCCCCTCTCTCTCTACCTACCTACCTACTGTATTTCCCCCCTCTCTCTATCCTTCTACCTACCTACCTACTGTATTTTCCCCCTCTCTCTCTACCTACCTACCTACTGTATTTCCCCCCTCTCTCTATCCCTCTACCTACCTACCTACTGTATTTCCCCCCTCTCTCTCTACCTACCTACCTACCTACTGTATTTCCCCCCTCTCTCTATCCCTCTACCTACCGACCTACTGTATTTCCCCCCTCTCTCTATCCCTCTACCTACCTACCTACCTACCTACCTACCTACCTACCTACTGTATTTCCCCCCTCTCTCTATCCCTCTACCTACCTACCTACTGTATTTCCCCCCTCTCTCTATCCCTCTACCTACCTACCTACCTACCTACCTACCTACCGTATTTCCCCCCTCTCTCTATCCCTCTACCTACCTACCTACCTACTGTATTTTCCCCCTCTCTCTCTACCTACCTACCTACTGTATTTCCCCCCTCTCTCTATCCTTCTACCTACCTACCTACTGTATTTTCCCCCACTCTCTCTATCCCTCTACCTACCTACCTACCTACCTACCAACCTACCTACCTACCTACCTATTTACCTACCTACCTACCTACTGTATTTCCCCCCTCTCTCTATTCCTCTACCTACCTACCATATTTTCCCCCTCTCTCTGTATCCCTCTACCTACCTACCGTATTTTCCCCCTCTCTCTCTATCCCCCTACCTACCTACCACTGTATTTCTCCCTCTCTCTCTATCCCTCTACCTACCTACCTACCGTATTTCTCCCTCTCTCTCTCTCTATCCCTCTACCTACCTACCTACCTACTGTAATTTCTCCCTCTCATGTAGTTTTATGATGACTATGATCACAATTTATCACTTGTTGCTTGTATGTACACTGAGAGCTTATGCACCGGAGATAAATTCTTTTTGTGTCCAATCACACTTGGCCAATAGAGAATTCTGTTCTGTTCTGTTCTGTTCTGTTCTGTTCTGTTCTGTTCTGTTCTACTCTACTATTCCATTCCATTCCATTCCATTCAGTTGGGCAGTTCGAATCTCACTGCAATCAAGTTCGATTCAGCCTTTCATCTTACCGAGGTTGGTAAAATGGGAGTCCAGATTGTTGGGGGCAAGAGGCTGACTCTGTACTGCTTAGAGAGGGCTGGAAAGCCCTGTGAAGCAGTATATTCTAAGTGCATTGCATTCTACTCTACTCTACTGTATTCTAAAAAATTTTTTTAGCAAGGTTCATTTTTCATTTAGAAATCTGGAGCTAGGGACATTTTGTAAAAAGTTAGAAATATCTGACAGAGAGAACTACTACTAGGGAGCAAGTTGCCCACTCCTCTTATGTCTAAGTGGGACCATCTAAGTTCAGAAGAGAACAGATGGGAACATATGTGATCAAGTCTTGGTAATTTCAATGGAAAAATGCTATGTACTTTCTCTGTTCTCAATTACAGCAGGGGATCAACGGAAGAGAAGATTTAACCTATACATTATTTTTCCCATCTACATTTTCTCTCTCTCCAAATCTGCCATTTGTTATCCTGAAGAGAGAGAGTGAGAGGAGAGAAAAAAATAATACTTCTTGTCCTAGAATTGCTCCAGTTCACACTGGCCTTTTTCAAAGAACACCCAGATTTGCAGCTTATTCTATTTTAATTCTGGTCTTGCAATTTTGGCTGATCAGGAATACCACGATGGACCTGGTATAAAGATGTTGGTCACATACTGGAGTGCTAATAGAAACACCGAGGCATTTCAGAATGTTGTTATTGCACCTTAATATGTGCAAAGAGAGTTGAAGAACATCTTATGTAAACTTCTTGGCTATTTGTTTGTCTTGGGCAGGGGTCTACCAAGTTGACTCCTTTAAGACTGGTGGACTTCAACTCCCAGAATTCCCCAAGTCTTAAAAGAGCCAACTTTGCAGACCCCTGGTCTAGGGTGAAGAGATTTCAAAAGCTATAGACTATTTTTTTAAATTATTATTTCATGGCAACCTGTGGGAAGAACTATCCAACTATTCTAAGCCGGGAGAAAGACACTGGAAATATATGGAGGCTGATTGGAAAGTTGGTTTATTGATAAAGCAGAACCATTTCCGACAACAGCCAATAGAATGCATGTTCTTGGACAGGAACAGGAAGCTCAAGTTCAAGGCCCACCTTCTCTTGAGCTTTGAACTTGAGCTCCCTGTTCCTGTGCAAGAACATGTATTCTATTGGCTGTCGTCAGATTCCTATGGAGTCATGTAGGGGTCATAGCTGGCTCTATAGGCAAAAGAGGAAATGCAAATCCTAGGTGCTTGTCTGAGCTAATTTGGTTGAAGTTTGGACTGCCCTGGGGGTGATGCAATGAAGGGGCTTGTGTTGTGAAGGAAAGTTGGGCAGTTCCTATTGTGGCTCAATGGCTTTCATCCTCTTTTGGCTCTTGAATGAGGGGCTAATCCTACCATTCTGCCTTGGTTCAGACTTTGCAGCAGGGAGTTTCAAAATAACCTGTCTTGAATGGATTTCTGCCCACAGTATTTGCTTTGCCTATGAATAGAGCTATCTAGATCCTTGCCTTGCTCTTTCAATAAGCTCTTTATCTCTTAAGTGCTGGCATCTGCTGCGGGCTATAAAAGAAACATGTTTCTCCATTTCTCCCTTTGGGGAAAATATACTGTATTTTTTTGGAATATAAGACGTACCTTTCCTCCCAGTGGTGGGATTCAGCCAGTTCGCACCTATTCAGGAGAACCGGTTGCTAACTTTCTAAGCAGTTCGGAAAACCGGTTATTGAAAGAAATCTCCTTTTGGTTTTTTTCCACTTTCCAGGGCTAATCCTGTAAGGAAGGCAGGATGGAAACATTCTGGTGTTGTTTCTAGCCTCATCTTTATTTGCCCTGCTTACAGAAACTGCCTTAACCCTTATGACATTGTAACAGCTAAGGCAAAGTGCCCATCAACGTGAGTGACATTGAGTTGGCTACACCCACCTAGTCACATGACCACTGAGCCACACCTACCCAGCTGGTCATTAGCGCAGAGGGGGTGAAAATCTGGGTGCACGTGATCTTGATTCTATCCCTCTGTTTGCGCAGCCTAGAACTGTGTTGGCTTTTCTGGCCGGCTATTCCTTGCAGCTTGGTGTCGTCTGCAAATTTGATGAGTTCCCCATCTATCCCCTCATCCAAATAATGCAAATAATTGTCTTGCATTTCAACTTTCCAGATGCGTTGCGAATGCAGTTGCCAGTTTTCCTAGCTGGAAGAGTCTGTGGGTGCTCAGGAATTTCAAACAGTGTCTTTAGCCTGTTTTTTTCCAAGGGATTTCTCGAATTATCAATTTCGGGCATGCTCCCCGCGCAGTCGGCTGTGCCTTCTCCAACAGCTGGAACGCGAAGAACTCGCAGTGGCTGAATGAATTAATTGAAATAATTCATCCATCAATTGCAATTTGAGCAACAAGGTGTGACGTGCTACTTAAAGATGGGGTTTAGATCGATGTAGCAGAATTAGGTTCTGTAGAAAAACAGTCTGCATTGCTTGCTTTCCCCAGAGAATAAAAAAGTTTTCTGCTTACAACATTTGGACTGGAGTATTTTCAGCCAAAGGCTGTTACAGGTTTGCGATAGAGATTTTCTCCAGAGTTGAAAGTTGAGAGTTGGGGGCACAGTTGGTGTTAAGAAAGGGACTCATACCGATTCTCTGGCTGTGTTGCCTTTGTGTCACTGTTTTTTTTTTTATTTGAAGACGTTTTCTTTCAAGAGTTTCGTGAAGTTCTTTAGATCAGGGGTCCCCAACCTTTGCAACTTTAAGTCTGAAGGACTTCAGCAAAGCTGGCTGGAGAATTCTGGGAGCTGAAGTCCTTCAGACTTAAAGTTGCAAAGGTTGGGGACCCCTGCTTTAGATTGCAAAAGTGATCCGTGGGATCATCCGTGGTTTTGGGGTGGGATATCATCTGTACGCTGATGATACTCAGCTGTACATATCCACCCCACACCACCCCAACGATGCCGTCGAGGTTATGTCTTGGAGGCCGTACGGATCTGGATGGGTAGTAACAAACTCAAACTCAACCTGTCCAAGACTGAGTGGCTGTGGCTTCCGGCGCCTCGGTTCAGCCAGATTATTCCAACTCTGGCCATTGGGGGCGAAACACCGCCCCCCGTGGAGAGGGCGCGCAATTTGGGTGTCCTCCTGGACTCCCGGCTGTCTATGGAGGACCATGTGGCAGCCGTGGCCAGGAGGGCGTTCCATCAGGTACGCCTGATGCGCCAGTTGCGCCCCTTACTGGACCGGGATGCCTTACGCACAGTCACTCAAGCACTCGTCACCTCTCGACTCGACTACTGTAATGCTCTCTACATGGGGCTTCCCTTGAGGTGCACCCGAAAGCTGCAGTTAGTCCAGAATGCAGCCGCGCGGGTGATTACGGGAGCGCCTAGACACTCCCACATAACACCAATCCTGCGCGAGCTGCACTGGCTTCCTGTGGTCTTTCGGGTGCGCTTCAAGGTTCTGACGACCATCTTTAAAGCGCTCCATGGCTCGGGGCCTAGTTATATGCGAGACCGCCTCCTGCCCCATACATCCCTCAGATGATACGCTCCCACAGAGAGGGCCTCCTCAGGGTGCCGTCGGCCGGACAGTGCCGACTGGCGACACCCAGGGGAAGAGCCTTCTCTGTGGCGGGCCCAGCCCTTTGGAACGACTTACCCCCTGAACTTCGCACCATCTCCGACTTCCGCCTCTTCCGCAAGTGTCTAAAGACACACCTATTCCATCTAGCCGGCCTAGCGTAACCTCCATTACTGACTTTTAGATAATTTTAAAGTTTGGGATTTTAATTTGGTTTTTAGCGCAGGATTTTATTAGAATAAGTTTTTTAAAAATTGTATATGTTTTGTATGTATTTTAATATTCCTGTGCGCCGCCCTGAGTCCGTTTGGAGAAGGGCGGGGTATAAATTTAATAAAATAAATTAAAAAAAAATCCATTTAAAACAAAAACCTCTTGGTGATAAAAGTTTTGTAACGCAATGGGTGGGGAAAATGCATATATTAGGAGAAAACGTGCAATGAAAACGAGTTTCATTTGTTTAATATGTGCATAATAATGCCGATATCAAGAGAAATATGCATGCAATCCTCACCCAAACCAGAACTTTTGAATATATCTTTAAATCACAAATTAAAAAAGAAGTGGGATGAGAGGAATTTAAGACTAGGAAAATGAGTGAAATTGAACATAATTGCATCTCTTTAAGGAAGATAAGTTTCTGTATTTGATTGGAGTTTGATCAGAAGCAAGAAGAACATCCACGCAGGTAGGGCCTTATTTTACGACTGCTCACTTAGCAACCATTTGAAGTTATGACGGACATCTGTGGGGCTACTAACAACCTAGATTCATACTTTTGGCGGCCTGGACCCCTCGATGGTCATGTGATCACATTTTGAGTTGCAAAAAGGAGAAAAACTCACTTAGCAATTGACATTTTGGGCTCACTTGTGGTCGTAAATCAAGGACTACCTGTATTCCACCACACCCTGTTGCCTGCCTGCCTGCCTGCCTGCCTGCCTGCCTGCCTGCCTGCCTGCCTGCCTTCCTTCCTTCCTTCCTTCCTTCCTTCCTTCCTTCCTTCTTTCTTTCTTTCTTTCTTTCTTTCTTTCTTTCTTTCTTTCTTTCTTTCCTTCTTTCTTTCTTTCTTTCTTTCCTAACTTCCTTCCTTCCTCTTCCTTTCTTTCCTTTCATTCTTCCTTCCTTCCTTCCTTCTTTCTTTCTTTCTTCCCCTCCCTCCCTCCCTTTCTTTTTTCCTTCCTCTTCCTCCCTCCCTCCCTCCCTCCCTCCCTCCCTCCCTTTCTTTCTTTCTTTCTTTCTTTCTTTCCTAACTTCCTTCCTTCCTCTTCCTTTCTTTCCTTTCATTCTTCCTTCCTTCCTTCCTTCCTTCTTTCTTTCTTTCTTCCCCTCCCTCCCTTCCTATCTTCTTTCCTTCCTCCCTCCCTCCCTCCCTCTCTTTCTTTCTTTCTTTCTTTCTTTCTTTCCTAACTTCCTTCCTTCCTCTTCCTTCCTCTTCCTTCCTCTTCCTTTCTTTCCTTTCATTCTTCCTTCCTTCCTTCCTTCCTTCTTTCTTTCTTTCTTTCTTTCTTTCTTTCTTTCTTCCCCTCCCTCCCTTTCTTTTTTCCTTCCTCTTCCTCCCTCCCTCCCTCCCTTTCTTTCTTTCTTTCTTTCTTTCATTCTTCCCCTCCCTCCCTCCCTTCCTATCTTCCTCCCTCCCTCCCTCCCTCCCTCCCTCCCTCCCTCTTTCTTTCTTTCTTTCTTTCTTTCTTTCTTTCTTTCCTAACTTCCTTCCTTCCTCTTCCTTCCTCTTCCTTTCTTTCCTTTCTTTCTTTCTTTCTTTCTTTCTTTCTTTCTTTCTTTCTTTCTTTCTTTCTTTCTTTCTTTCTTCCCCTCCTTCCCTCCCGTCCTTTCTTTTTTCCTTCCTCTTCCTCCCTTCCTCCCTCCCTCCCTCCCTCTTTCTTTCTTTCTTTCTTTCTTTCTTTCTTCCCCTCCCTCCCTCCCTCCCTCCCTTCCTATCTTCCTTCCTTCCTTCCTTCCCTCCTTTCTTTCTTGGTGCATGTTAAAAGAGACTGACGTTAATTTAATTTTTTTTAAAAAAAAGCAGTCCCATGAAGCTGAAATCTGTATAATAGACCTCTTAAATACCTGTGGATTTTTCACAAGCCGGTTTCATCACCCAGATTTATATCTAATAGGCCAAGCTGCGCAAACCTTAATCCCCTCTTTCCACCCACAGAGGATAAAAAGTGGATATATGAAATGACGTTGCTTCCTCCTGCTTAATGCTCATTTGGTGGCGTAAATCTGCATTTGTGCAACGGAGAAGAAAGATTCGTTTTAGTGCTGCTTTGGGGCCCAGGGCATTAGTTTTGCAAAAAACGTCCACCTGGGTTCAGTTCCAAGTGGGAAGAAAGACACTGGAAACATGGAAGCTGCTTGGAAAGATGGTTTAATGGTGGACAGGATCACATCGTTTTGAGGTCCTGAGCAAAAAAAGGGAGGAGATGCTGAGAGCCCCTGGGGTTTATGCCCTCTGTTGGGCTTTTGAATTTGAGCTTGCGTTCTGATTGGTTGTCAGACTCCCATGGGGCCATGCAGGGGCAACTCTATAGATTGTCTTCTGAATCCTAAGCTTGGTTGACTCTTGCTGGGTGATGATGTAATGAAAGGCCTTTGGGTAATTCCTATTATGGCTCTGCCTGAAGGAGATAGATCTTTGTTATACAATAATACAATAGCAGAGTTGGAAGGGACTTTGGAGGTCTTCTAGTCCAACCCCCTGCCTAGGCAGGAAGCCCTATATGCTTTCAGACAAATGGCTATACAACATCTTCTTAAAGACTTGCAGTGTTGGGGCATTTACAACTTCTGGAGGCAACTTCTGTTCCACTGTTTAATTGTTCTCACTGTCAGGAAATTCCTCCTCAGTTCTAAGTTGCTTCTTTCCTTGATTAGTTTCCACCCATTGCTTCTTGTTCTGCCCTCAGGTGCTTTGGAGAATAGCTTGACTCCCTCTTCTTTGTGGCAACCCCTGAGATATTGGAAGACTGCTGTCATGTCTCCCCTGGTCCTTCTTTTCATTAAACTAGACATACGCAGTTCCTGCAACCGTTCCTCATATGTTTAAGTGTCGAATAGCCTGGCTCAGGCCTTAAGGGCCCATTGCCAAAGGTGGCAGGTGGGGGGTTTGAGTTTCTGCCTCCCTTTTAGGAGGAAATATTCTGCCCTTTTAATATTTCCTAAAATGTCTCATTTTCCTAGGAGAGGGGTGAGTGCCACATTCCTACCATAGGAAGACTTAACGCCTTGGAAATGAATTTGTTCAGGTTTGAGGGATGGTGTGTGTTGTTGTCCTTGTTTGCATTCCCTCTTCCGTTGACTGCACCCTGATCCTTCCTATGTACTACCAACATCCTGTCAAAGAGGTTTCCTCTTCATTGTAAATGCTGGCCTTGAGTTGTGTCACTTCCATTACACAATGCAAGAAGTCAGCTTTTTTTAAAAATGGATGTATGTGCTACGCACGGGGCATCTGATCCAATGAACATAGAGGGATCTTTGTGAAATGCTGTTTTAACAGGTGGTTGCACCTGGCCATACTGTCTGAGCATAGAAGGGGAGCAGGGCTGGGAGGGATTACCTTGATCCATGATGGGGAACCTTTAGCACGCCAGCCATCGCCTGTTGCTCCTCCAGTTTCCCGCGCATACATGTGCACCGGTCAATAGCTCTTTGCACACGTGGGGGCACCAAAAACTGGAAGAGCAGCTTCCTAGCGTGCACGTGCGTGCATGCACACCAGGCAGCTGGTCTTTGCAGGCGCATGTGTGCCAGAAACCGATGACCAGGTGACTGGCGCACATGCGCTTGCCGGAGACTGGAAGCTCAGCTTCCCGACACGCATATGTGCACTGGGGAACTGCTCTTCTTTCTGATTGCCTCTTTTGGTTTCTGGTGGGGGAGGCTGTTTTCACCCTCCCCAGGCTCCTAGAAAGCCTCTGGAGCCTGGGGAGGGCGAAAAATGGTGCGCCAAAAGCAGGGGGTCATGCCCATAGTATTATGGGTGTGGCACGCCCACGCACAACCCCCTTGCACTCCCCCCGCATTTGGCACGCGAGCCTAAAAAGGTTAGCCATCACTGTCCTACACCATGAGGGCGCAGTGGTTAGAGTGCAGTACTGCAGGCTACTTCTGCCGACTGCCGGCTGCCTGCAATTTGGCAGTTCGAATCTCACCAGGCTCAAGGTGGACTCCGCCTTCCGTCCTTCCGAGGTGGGTCAAAACGAGGACCCAGATTGTTGGGGGCAAGATGCCGATTCTGTAAGTGCTTAGAGAGGGCTGTAAAGCGCCATAGAGCAGTATATAAGTGCTATTGCTCTCCTTAATCTGAATAAGGCTACACTTTATTTTGCACTACATGCTACATTTCCATCTTCTCACAGACAATTGAGAGCATTACACATGGTTTTCTACCTACCCCTTCAGTTTTATTCTACAAAAAAACCCAGTGAAATTTTCAATGTAAGAAGAGAGAGAGTTGAATTAAAGGCTGTCCTGCTTGATTGTTCCAGATTTAGGACTCAGCCAGTGACTTTAAGGTAGTTTTGTATCTGCTCTAATCCACCCCCCCCAAAGATATTTTTATATAGAGTATTAATAATCACAACTGCAAGATTAAAAACTAATACAAACTCATAAAAACAGAAATAGTTCCACTCTATTCTATTTCTATTCTATTTCTATTCTATTTCTATTCTATTTCTATTCTATTTCTATTCTATTCTATTCTATATTCTATTCTATTCTTTTCTATTTTACATTCTATTCTATTTCTATTCTATTCTACATTCTCTTCTCTTCTACATTCTCTTCTCTTCTATTCTACATGCTATTCTATTCTATTCTATTCTACATTCTATTCTATTCTATTTTGGGCACAATTGTGATTGTAATTTGAGGCACTACCTGTATTCAATTTAGGAACAGAACTAGTTCTGTGTAATGAATTTAGAAAAAGCTAGGGAATTAACTAGCTGCTGGTTTACAGAGAAGGATAGTACTTTGAGGCAATAAATTACTTTTAGGTTAATTTATTTAGAACTGATTTAGAAAAATAAGGCCTAGGAGTAATTATTTTGCAGTGGCTCTTGATTGGTTGGGTGTATATTGAAGAGGAGCTGTTTAGAATGACTGGGAGGTAATTTTTTTCCACAGAATTATCTTAGAAGCTGTTATTTAGTGAAATAGCAATATAATTGGTGCTCTTTAATTGCTCCAAGAATAATTTCAATGTCAGCCGCCTGACCTCCTGTGAAATTCTAGTCACTATTCCCTAATTAGCTTTTAGGCATGTAACTCAACATATGCACAATTTAGGAAATTTACTCTCTGGAAACTGCAAGTTTGAGTCCCATTTCTTTTAAGTTATTTTTCCGGATTTTTATGTCCTTTTGGGATGGCCTGCTAATTTCTAAAGGTGATAACAGAATAACAGCGTTGGAAGGGACCCTGGAGGTCTTCTAGTCCAACCCCCTGTTCAAGCAGGAGACCTTCTACCATTTCAGACAAGTGGTTGTCCAATCTTTTCTTTGGTTTTCCTATTGGCTTTGCTTTTCAGAAGTTCGCAAAAGGTGATGCACCAGCAACCGTCATAACTATGAATCAATTGCCAAGCATCTGAATTTTGATCACATGACCACAGGGATGCTGCAGTGGTCGTAAGTGTGAAAAAGAGTCATAAGTCCTGTTTTTCAGTGCCACTATAACTTCAAATGGTCCCTAAAAGAACTGAATACAGAATAACAGAGTTGGAAGGGACCTTGGAGGTCTTCTAGTCCAACCCCCTGCTTATGCAGGAAACCCTACACCACTTCAGACAAATGGTTGTCCAACATCTTCTTAAAAACTTCCAGTGTGGGAACATTCACAACTTCTGGAGGCAAGTTGTTCCATTGATTCATTGTTCTAACTGTCGGGAAATTTCTCCTTATTTCTAAGTTACTTCTCTCCCTGATTAGTTTCCACCCATTGATTATAATAATAATAATAATAAATTTTTATTTATAACCCGCTGTCTCTCCCCGAAGGGACTCGAGGCGGGGCACAGGGAAATTAAAAAACAAATTGACACAGACAAAGTACAAAGTTAAAAACACATTAAACATATCCTGTGCTAAAAACATCTATAAAAATAAAAACTATCCCTAAAAAACCCTTAACACTATTAAATTTACTTAAAATTACCCTACGCCAGCCAAAGGGAAGAAATGAGTTTTTAAAAGCTGTCGGAAGGAGCGAAGGTCCGTGGTTGTTCTGATTTTGGGGGGAAGGTCGTTCCAGAGGGTCGGGCCCACCACAGAGAAGGCCCTTCCCCTGGACGTCGCCCGCTGGCACAGCCTAGTGGACGGCACCCGGAGAAGTCCCTCTCTGTGGGAGCGAATCGGTCGCAGGGATGTATGAGGCAGAATGCGATCCCGCAGATAGCTAGGTCCCGTGCCATGGAGCGCTTTAAAGATGGTAACTAACACCTTGAAGTGCACCCGAAAGACGACAGGCAGCCAGTGCAGCTTGCGCAGGAGCGGTGTTACATGGGAGAACCTAGAGGCTCCCATAACTACCCGCGTGGCTGCATTCTAGACTAGCTGAAGCCTTCGGGTGCACCTCAAGATTGATTCTTATCCTACCCTCAGGGGCTTTGGAGAATAGCTTGACTCCCTCTTCTTTGTGGTAGCTGTTGTAAGTCAAGAACTACCTGGATATATCATTGAAAGATCCCCAAAATAAAAATGTAGAGGCGCTAGAAACAAAGGAACAGAATCAGGATAAATGAATCACAAACCCACAATCTGAAATTCTTATAGTTCACGGACAGCTCACCAGCAACAAGTTAAAAATAATGAATCTATCTATAGATATAGAGAAGGAAAAGCATCTACTAATTGATATGGAACAATATTTTTAAGATTTGTTTTTTCATTGCCACCTGATATTCTTGAAACACGCTATTTTTGCTCATGGTAGAGCAATGTAACCTATCATCAAACAAAGATTTTTAACTGCCGATTAACTTCCAGTTGTAATTTAACTAGAGTTATACAATCCATATAAACAGTTAATTTCACACATCATTCTAAGGGATACTTTTTAAAAATATATATGGTATTTTCCCGTATAACTTTAGAAGTACCACTATTTTATTTTCAGTGTTCACAGTTTTCACTGTTCCCCTACTTTCTTAAAAATATGGTATCAAACCAAGAATTTATTGTTCCCACCGAAATCAGAGAGAACTAAATTAATGCTAAGTAAGAATTTTGAAGCGGGACGTGGTGGCCAATGGCTAAGACGTTGAGCTTGTCAATCAGAAGAGCGGCAGTTCGAATCCCTAGCACCGTGTAAAGGAGTGAGCTCCCATGACTTGTCCCAGCTTCTGCCAACCTAGCAGTTTAAAAGCATGTAAACTTTGCAAGTAGGAAAATAGGAACCACCTTTGGTAACAGCGTTCCGCGTGCCTTTGGCAATTTGGTCATGCTGGCAACATGACCACGGAGTCGTCTTCGGACAACGCTGGCTCTTTGGCTTTGAAACGGAGATGAGCACTGCCCCCTAGAGTTGGGAACGACTAGCACAGATGTACAAGGGGAACCTTTACCTTTAGCTAAGAATCTTCGATGATTTTTGGCACACCCACTTTAGAGCTATACGGATCGATCTAAATTCATTCTCTATAAGAATGAAGTCTGATTTGGGGGGTATAAATCGATTACGGTACATTATTGTTTTTTAAAAAAGGAACTGTTGGAAAACTCCACATTGTTTGCAATTTTCTCGAATACAGAGTTCCGTACGATTTTTCTGATTGCACAATGACCCAGTTCCTATAATGCTGTTAGCCATTTAGCCACTAACCCAATTGAAATGGCCATATGGCAGTTCTGAAAGGGATGCCAGGCAAAAATAAATCAATCAATCAGGTCCATTCATTAGGTAGCAGCATAGAAGATTCATTCAATTCAGAGGTGGTATTCAGCTGGTTCGGACTGGTTCACTCACCCGCCACAGCTCTATTCCTATTTAATAATAATAATAATAATAATAATAATAAATAATAATAAATTTAATTTATAGACCGCTCCCTCTCCCCAAAGGGACTCGGGGCGGTGCACAGGGGAATTAAAAAACATACAAACATACATACATCATAAATATATAAAATCCAATTAAACAATTTATCCCTGCGCTAAAAAACCCCAAATCCTAAAAACTAAACCTCTTAAAAACCCGCCGAAAACAATTTAAATATTCAGACTAAAAAGGCTGGAAGGTAGGTTAGGCCAGGCTGGCCTGCTGACGGAAGGCGCGGAGGTCCGAGGTTGTTCTGAGCTCGGGGGGTACGTCGTTCCATAGAGCTGGGCCCGCCACAGAGAAGGCCCTTCCCCTGGGCGTCACCCGCTGGCTTCTTGTTCTACCCTCAGGTGCCTTGGAGAATAGCTTGACTCCCTCTTCTTTGTGGCAGCCCTTGAGATATTGGAAGACTGCTATCGTGTCTCCCCTAGTCCTTCTTTTCATTAAACTACACATACCCAGTTCCTGCAACCGTTCTTCATATGTTTTAGCCTCCAGTCCCCTAATCCTCTTGGTTGCTCTTCTCTGCACTCTTTCCAGAGTCTCCACGTCTTTTCTACATCGTGGCGACCAAAACTATTTCTTGGTGTTTTATTTGAAAAGAGAGAATTTATTTATTAGAAAAGAGAGAAATCAGGATTAGGGATGCGTAAGGAATCCATATTTTTTTTCCCCTTGCCCTTCCTGCTGTGACTTAATCTGTGCCTCCGACTACCATAACGCCGACATTTGCATTTTTGTGATTCCAGGCTATATGAACTGCTCTGCAGTTTAGATTTATTACAATGCAAAAAGAAGAATTATGGATAAGAGTGAAATTGCTGAGTTTTGTCGATTTCTTAATTTGCCTTTAGGACTTCACGGTTGCTGAGCAAGAAATGTCTTTTCTGTTGTTGTTGCAACTATTGCCACCGATGGTTAGCAAATTTTTTAAAAAAATGGCTGTAGCACACGGACTAGAGATATTGCTGTTTGCTTATCCTTGATACATTCCTTTGTTTTTCGGTCAACTTTAATTTCCAGCTGGCTGGTTTGGGCAAGTCTAAACTCTTCACCCTTCCATCTGTAAAAAATAAATAAATGATGAATTTGTAGTAAGCTCCTTTAAAGGGAGATCAAATTAGCATCCTAAAACATATTGCTTTTCTGTAACCGTATGTTATATGGAGACAACTCCAATCGGGTCTATTGAATATTGCTCCAAACTGTGAATGTTTTCATTTTGCTTCATGGCGTTGTTTAATTCCGAGACAAAGCAATACACACAGATGCATACTATATAAGCTTGACTTCTCAAAACAAACACAATCCTTGGAAGCTTAATTTATTCCTTTATCAAAATTAGAAACCACCCATTTCCCCCACACAGAGGGAGTTCAATGCCTTGAATGGAAGCGGGGAGGCTGGGTGTTTGTTCAAACACCCAACGCGGCTGGTGGGAGTTGGACTAGATGACCTCAGAAGTCCCTTTCAAGTCACAAAAGTCAGGGATTCTGCATTGGCAGTCCTCAAGTGTCACATTGGAAGAAATGTCCTTCGGGGGTTCAGTTCCAAGTGGGGAGAAAAGACTCTGGAAACATGGAGGCTGCTTGGAAAGATGGTTTAATGGTGGACAGGACCACATGGCTTAAAGAAAGAAAGACAGGGAGGGAAGAAAGAGTGAAAGAAAGAAAGAAAGAAAGAAACAAGGAAGGAAGGAAGGAAGGAAAGAAAGAAAGAAAGAAAGAAAGAAAGAAAGAAAGAAAGAAAGAAAGAAAGAAAGAAAGAAAGAAAGAAAGAAAGAGTGTTGGAAGAAATGTCCTTCGGGGGTTCAGTTCCAAGTGGGGAGAAAAGACACTGGAAACATGGAGGCTGCTTGGAAAGATGGTTTAATGGTGGACAGGACCACATGGCTTAAAGAAAGAAAGAGCGGGAGGGAGGGAGGGAGAGAAGGAAGGAAGGAAGAAAAAGAAAGAAAGAAAGAAAAAGAAAGAAAGAAAGAAAGAAAGAAAGAAAGAAAGAAAGAAAGAAAGAAAGAAAGAAAGAAAGAAAGAGTGTTGGAAGAAATGTCCTTCGGGGGTTCAGTTCCAAGTGGGGAGAAAGAAACTGGAAACATGGAGGCTGCTTGGAAAGATGGTTTAATGGAGGACAAGACCAAATGGCTTGAGCTCCTAAATAGAACAAGGGGATCACATGCTTCCAGATGTTGGATGAAGAATTCAAAAGAGACCAAGATGCCGAGAGTCCCTGGGTTTTATGCCCTCTCTGGCCTTTGATCTTGAGCTTGTATTCTGACTGGTTGTCAGTCTCCCATGGGGCCAAGCAGGGGCAAATCTGTAGGCTGTCCTAAGTCCCAGGCTTGGTTGAACCTTGCTGGGTGATGTAATTTTCCCAAGTGCCATGTGGTGAGATGGGTAGAGGGCTAATCCTATCATGTCTTGAGGGCCATGTCTTAATCCCATCACCTGAAGGTGTGTGTGTCTGTGCGCGCGCGCGCAGGGAGCTGCAGGAAGCTGCTTTGTCTTTAAAAACATGTGTCTCCTTTTTCTCAACCAGGGAAATATAATATTCTGCCTTTTTAATATTTCCTAGAATATTAAATATCCTAGGACAGGGGTCAGCAAACTGCAGCTCTGGAGCCGCATGTGGCTCTTTCGTCCCTCTGCTGTGGCTCCCTGTCTCTCAAAATATGCATCACAACCGCCAATGTGTGACACCCGCCAGCCCGCGATTTATTGAGCTTTTTGACCCCTGGTAGGCCAGCCATGGATATATCCAAGAAAAGAAATGTTTCGGAAGAAAACAGAACGTTTAATTCAACTACGCATACTAGTTTTGTGGCTGCTCAGGAAATAGTCAGGCACGGGAAAGGTTTTGTGGCTCCCGGTGTTTTCTTTTCTGTGGGAAACGCGTCCAAATGGCTCTTGGAGTGTTTAAGATTGCTGACCCCTGTTCTAGGAGAGAGGTGGTTGCTAACGTCCTACAGTCACAATATCATTTTTCTTTGGGGTATGCGTCAAATACAGTTACTCACTCAAAAGCAAAGTCATTCGATGCAATTGCTAGTTTGTGAAGGACTGGGTGTTCTGTTGATGTGCCACGTTGGGATCATACAGTGAGTAGCCTTAGAGAGTTTTCTTTTTCTCTCTCTCTCTCATCTCCTTCAGACATGCCTTGCTTACTAAAGGGTTTGAGCGAATCCTTCGCAGAATTTTTTCTGTTCAAAGTATCGTCCTACGACTTAGTGCAGGAGTTGCTGTTTACAGAAGCCGCTGTTGGGAGAAATGTCCACCTGGATTCAGTTCCAAGTGTGGAAAAAAGACACTGGAAACATGGTGGCTGCTTGGAAAGATGGTTTTAATGGTGGACAGGACCACATGCTTCAAGATCTTGAGCAGAAAAAGAAAGGGCAGAGATGCTGAGCGTCCCTGGGTTTTATGCCCTCTCTGGGCTTCTGAATTTGAGCCTGCATTCTGATTGGTTGTCAGACTCCCATGGGGCCATGCAGGGACAACTCTGTGGGTTGTCTTTTGAGACCCAAGCTTGGTTGACTCTTGCTGGGTGATGATGTAATGAAAGGGCTTTGGGATTCCTGTTGTGGCTCTGTCTGAAGGGGATAGATCTTTGTTATGTAGAATAGACTGGCTCAGGCCTTAATGGCCCACTGAAAAAGGTGGGGGTGAGTTTCTGCCTCCCCTTTTAGGGGAAATATTCTGCCCTTTTAATATTTCCCCAAATATCTCATTTTCCTACGAGAGGGGTGGGTACTAAGTTCCTACACCTCTTATCAAATTTATTTTTTAAAATTGTCTTTCCTTTGTTTTGCAGAACTGATATTGAAAATGTGGATAAGAATGCCTTCAAGTAGAGGCAGAAGTTGAAATATTGGTGGAGGACAAGGAGGAGGAGAAATAGGAGTAGTAATAGGAGGAGGAGGAGAATTAGTAGTAGCGATAAGAGGAGGAAGAGGAGGAGAATTAATAGAAATAATAATAGCGGGAGGAGGAGGAGAAATTGTAGTAATAACAGAAGGAGGAGGAGGAGGAGAATTAGTAGTAATAGGAGGAGGAGAATTAGTAGTAGCAATAAGAAGAGGAGGATGTCAGAGTTTGTTACAAAAATCAAATCCAAAAAGCACACACAGATAACTGATTCAGCAGGATTGATTTAAATAAGAAACTTCTTTATATACAAGCACGCACGCACACACACACACAGAGAGAGAGAGGACAGTTTCAGTTCAGATCAGCAGACAAGTCCAGACTAGTTTCGTTCTCTTGCACAGACTCAGAGCTACATAGGTAAGCCACACCCAGGCTCCGAGCAGTGGTGGGTTTCTGCAGGCTTGCACCTACTCGCAAGAGCTGGATGGTGAAATTTAGAGAGCCGGTGAGAGGGAGTTCCACCGGCGGACCCAGAAGTAAGTCTGGCCTGCCGGTGCCGGTAACCCAATGGGAAGGAAAGGAAAGGAAGGCAGAAAGTAAGGAAGGAAAGAAAGAAAGGAAGGAAGGAAGGAAGGAAGGAAGGAAGGAAGGAAGGAAGGAAGGAAGGAAGGAAGGAAAGAAAATTTACCATCACAATTGAGCCCAAAATTTTGGTTGCTAAGCAAGAGCGTTGTTAAATGAGTTTCACCACATTTTACAAGTTGGCCACTCCCATCCTGTCACATGACTGCCAAGCCACGCCCACAAAATAGACCCCATGTAGAGAGTAGGTTCTAAAAAAATTTGAAACCCACCACTGCTCCGAACCATCCGTCATGGCTCTCAGTCACCAAATAGTTCCCATTGGCTGACCCAGTTGCCATGCCTATACATTGGCTGACCTTGTTACTATGTCCTATTCCTGCCACTCCCCAATGGCTGACCTGTTGCTATGTCCTATTCCAGTTCATGAATATTCTGACAGAGGAGGAGGAGAATTAGTAATAGTAATAAGAGGAGGAGGAGGAGGAGGAAGAGAAGAATTACAGTAGTAGCGATAATAAGAGGAGGAGAAGGAGCAGAGGTTTATTAAGTTTATTATAGATGCCCACCATGATAAATATAGCTGCCGGGGGTTATTATACTTGCACCAAAAAGCAACATTCAGATATCAAGCCTGAAAGACTGGATCACCCTGTTAAATTTCAAATCCTGATCCAGAAGATCCTGTTTTGATTTCACGCTAGAATTCAGATCGTAGTTTGAAATCTGAATCCTCTTATGTGATTCTCTTTTATATTGAAAAAGTTTTATTGAGTTTTACAAATTTTTTAAGTAGGGTAGGGTAAGGTGAATTGAGAAAATATTTTGAGAACTTTCACGTCGACATCGTTGGCCCCCTCTGGGGCTTCTTAACAAAACATAGATAATACATATTTCAATGGTACTACAAGGTGAAGAGAAGTGCATACATCATTGTAGATTCTAAATTCTATGCTAGCAATCGTGTACAAACATCCAAACAAAAGTTATACTGTATTAAAAAAGTCATTTTTTAGATCTAAGTCTCTTGGCAATTGTGTCTTCTTGTTCTCCTCCCTGACCCCCAGTGGGTGGGGCCGCGGCCCCCTCCGCTCCTCCAGTTTCATCCCCCAGGATAGAGGAGTGATTCTCATGGATACTTTTAGAAGTCAACTGTAAAGAACTAACTTGTAATAGAGGAGTAAAGATTGCTAAATTTCAGGCAAATAGTGAGGCTCTTAAGTATTGCTGCTTTTGATTTTGAAGGATTGTTCTAACTATTTTTACTTTTGAGTTGTGTAAAGGAACTCCCTCCCTCCCCCCCTCCCTTCCACAACTGCAAGGCTATCAGATTCATACTTGCAAAAATGTGGACTACCAGTAGAAGTCAACCGAGAGTTTTCAGTAACTCTTTGCTACCATCTATTGGTCATTCATAATTTTGCAGCTGCTTCCTTCCTCCCTTCCTTCCTTTGGCAAAATTAGATTACATTTCCAAGACACACACCGTCAAGCTTGTCCAGTTTCAGATAAATAGGTTTTTGGCAAGAGAAGACCTTCCAGATGAAGAATTAAAAAATAAAAAAGGAAGCCCATTTAGAAGATAAGATGGGTAATCCTGGCAGGGGAACTTGGCTCTAACTGCGCAGACTTGAATTATGAGCTTAGCAAAATGGCCAAGGAAATGTTGATGTAGTTGGGGAAATCCTATTTGTTTGTTCAATTTTGCCGAAGTGCATAAAGCTTAGTGTTTCAGAAAGCTTCTGAATTTAATCACGGTCTGTGTTGGAAGAAAAACCCAGGTTCTGTTCCAAGCCAGGAATAAAATGGAGGCTGATTGGAAACATTTATTTATTTATTATTATTAATTTAATTTGTATGCCGCCCTCTCTCCCGTTGGGACATAGGGCGGTGCACAGGGGTGATAAAAGATAAAATACATATAAATACAATCAATAGATACATTTAAAATTAAATTACATTAATTTAACCCGTGCTAAAATATTAAGAAACCCTATTAAAACGATGGTAAAAACAAACTATGCCAGGCCGGCCGCATGAAAAAACGTAGGTCTTTAATGCTCGACGGAAGAGGCGAAGGTCCGTGATAGTACGAAGGTCGGGGGGCAGAGGGCTGGACCCGCCACAGAGAAGGCCCTTCCTCTGGGAGTCGCCAGCCGGCATTGTCCAGTGGACGGCACCCTGAGGAGGCCCTCCCTGTGGGAGCGGACAGGTCGGATGGAGGTATGTGGCAGGAGGCGGTTCTGCAAATAACCAGGACCCATGCCGTGGAGCGCTTTGAAGATGGTCACCAAAACCTTGAAGCGCACCCGGAAGGCCACAGGCAGCCAGTGCAGCCCGCGCAGGAGAGGTGTTATGTGGGAGTGTCTTGGTGCTCCCAAGATCCCCCGCGCGGCTGCATTCTGCACTAACTGGAGCCTTTGGGTGCACCTCAATGGAAGCCCCATGGAAACCCAACACACATACACACAGTGTGCAGTTCCAGGACAACTGACAAAATGGAGTTGAGAGTGGGTGGGTTTTATACCTTCTGGATTCCTATGGGGTCATGTAGGGGTCGTGCAAATCCTAGGTGCTTGTTTGAGCTAATCTTGTCAACGTTTGACTTCCATCATCCAAAACGGGCCGCATGGAGCCTCCTGGAAGGGGAGTGGGAGGGGCCAGTCAAGGGTGGGATTTGGAGGTTCTCTGAACCAGCCGTAATGTTAGCTATGGGTTCCCAAGACCAAATCAAAGAGATCTGGCAGAAAAATCAATGTCTCACATCAGAACACGGAGCGTACTTTTCTCCGTACTCATGCTTCCCATTTACACCGAGGAGTTAGCTCAAGGAAAAGTGCCTTCTCCTATCTGGTTGGATAACTCTTCATCCCTGTGGCCGCGTCTCTCTCATTTGCCGAATGGAACAAGAAAGACTCACTTAGCAAACCTCGCTGGTTTGAACTCTGGTGGGAATAGCGGCCCTGCGGGTGGCATCAGTGGTGGGATTCCATATCTGTTCCTACCGGTTCTATGAGAGCGTGCTTTGCGCGCGCAGCACTCAAAGACCGCCTTTGGTGTTACCGCTGGTGAACTGAGCTGTTTTTTAAGCTCAACTGAGGCTCTGCAAACCACTCTGCTGCGCGAATCAGCTGAGCTAAAAAAAACAAGGGAGTATAGCAGGGGTCCCTAACCTTTGCAACTTTAAGTCTGAAGGACTTCAGCTCCCAGAATTCTGGGAGCTGAAGTCCTTCAGACGTAAAGTTGCAAAGGTTGGAGACCCCTGGCCCAGGGCCTGACACTGACAGCTTTGCTGGCTGGAGAAGTCTGGGAGCTGAAGTCCTTCAGACTTAAAGTTGCAAAGGTTGGAGACCCCTGGCCCAGGCCCTGACACTGACAGCTTTGCTGGCTGGAGAAGTCTTGGAGCTGAAGTCCTTCAGACTTAAAAGTTGCAAAGGTTGGAGACCCCTGGCCCAGGCCCTGACACTGACAGCTTTGCTGCCTGGAGAATTCTGGGAGCTGAAGTCCTTTAGACTTAAAGTTGCAAAGGTTGGAGACCCCTGGCCCAGGCCCTGACACTGACAGCTTTGCTGGCTGGAGAAGTCTGGGAGCTGAAGTCCTTCAGACTTAAAGTTGCAAAGGTTGGGGACCCCTGGAGTATAGGACAGGGAATGATGGGGGCAGGAGGGCGGGGCCAGCCAGAGGTGGTATTTTCTGGTTCTTGAAACTACTCAAAATTTCCACTACCGATTTGCCCCGAACCATTCCAACCGGCTGAATGCCACCTCAGGATCATAGTCCTACTTCTCTATCATCTCTGTAACCACCAAGAGTCCTCCTTGGTTTGGGCAGGAATCAATAGATATAAAAATAAAATCTAACTCTGGTTTTTGATATTGCAGTGCAGGGAATGAGGGAGCCGGGAAGTAACTGCCAATTATCACGTTCAATGCTGCAGTGCCCTTGTATAAATCAGAGAACTCTTGTGTGCGGTCAGCATACCTCGAAAAAGGATCTAAGAATAACAGACTTGGAAGGGACCTTGGAGGTCTTCTAGTCCAACCTTCTGCTAAAGCAGGACAGCAGTAGACCATTTCAGACAAATGGTTGTCCCGTCTCTTCTTAAAAACTTCCCGTGTTGGAGCACCCACAACTTCTGGAGGCAACTTCCGTTCCACTGATTAATTGTTCTCACTGTCAGGAAGTTTCTCCTTAACTCCAGGTTGCTTCTCTCCTGGACCAATCTCCATCCGTTGCTTCTTGTCTGTTTTGCCACCGTTGTTAAGTGAATCACTGCCATTGTTAAGTCAGTAACCCCGGTGGTTAAGTGAATCTGGCTTCCCCCATGGACTTTACTTGTCAGAAGGTCGCAAAAGGGGGGATCGCGTGACCCTGGGACATTGCAACCGTCAGTAACATGAACCAGTCACCAAGCATCTAAAATTTGATCACGTGACCATGGGGATTCTGCGACAGTCGTAAGTGTGAAAAACAGTCATAAGTCCCTTTTTTCAGTGCCCATTCTAACTTCCAGATTGTCACTGAATGAGCTGTTGTAAGGACAGGGGTGTCAAACTCGATTTCAATGAGGGTCACATCAGGATTGCGTTTGACCTCGGAGGGCCGGGGTGGGCATAGCCAGGGTGGCTGTGGCCAGCTCAACGTCACTCATGCTGGGGGCACCTGTGGTGGCCTGACTCCTCTACCAGCAAAAATGGACTCCCAAGCTCCGTCTTTGATTGGATGGCCTCCTGCAACCCACTGCCAGTGAAAATGGAGCTCTGTTTTCACTGGTGGAGACACGACGGGCTGGTCCTTCGTTGTTTCCAGGATATAAGCACCCCGAGGGCCGGATCTGGCCTGTGGGCCTTGAGTTTGACACCCCTGTTATAAGAAGGTCCTTATTTGAAGTGAGGGAGACACAGTGGCTCAGTGGCTAAGATGCTGAGCTTGTCGATCAGAAAGGCTGGCAGTTCTGCAGTTCGAATCCCTAGCGCCACGTAACGGAGTGAGCTCCCGTTCCTTGTCCCAGCTTCTGCCAACCTAGCAGTTCGAAAGCACGTAAAAAATGCAAGTAGAAAAATAGGAACCACCTTTGGTGGGAAGGGAACAGCATTCCGTGCGCCTTCGGCGTTGAGTCATGCCGGTCAAATGACCACAGAGACGTCTTCAGACAGCGCTGGCTCTTCGGCTTTGAAACAGAGATGAGCACCGTCCCCTAGAGTCAGGAACGACTAGCACACATGTGCAAGGGGACCCTTTACCTTTATTTGAAGTGAGGAGTGTCCAGTCGACCCCCACTGGATCGTGAAGGACATTGTAGCCCCTTGTTAACGCCCGCCTCTGGCCTATAAAAAAAACCCCGATAGCTGCTATTTTGAGAGCTAAAATTTCAGGGCAATTTTAGAAGGCAAAAGCTAAACAGCTTGTTTGGCAAGGGAAATGCTTTGTGGTGCGCGTACACACACACACACACACATTTTCTTAAATGCCATTTTTTCCGGGGAGCCTGAAATCTGTAATTTTTGCAAGGACTTTTAAAAGCCAGGGTGTGCTCAATTTCGAAAAGGTTCATTGGAGAGCCTCTGATTAGGCCCGTTCCCTCGCTTTCTATCTTTAGCAGCGGAGCACACCCACTTTTCAAATTTAGGTGTCACCAGCACTGAGCTGATTCAGTTCTTCGCTGCACATAAATAAATTCTCGCAGCCGATGTGGATTGTGATCCAACCCAGGCCCCATTGTCCTTGTCATGCTTTAAATTCCATTTCATGGTTCAAGAACATTGCTGCCAGCTCAAGCTGATTTCTTAAGTGCTTTTGCTGTTCTAATTCTTTCAGAGCAATTGGGGCTCAAATGACATTGCCAGATATTTCATGGCCCAAGACGATGGAAGGTTTGAAGCAGGGCTGTCTCGCTTTCCCGCTTTGCTATGAGCTTGAAATTCGCGTAACTATGGGTAGGGTAAATGGGATTGCTTCCAGGGCACAGTTAAGGACCAGCACCTCAAAGGTTCAGGAGAACAATCCCACCTGTTAGAGGCGACCATAACTGAGTTGCAAAATTAGGAGCGACCAATAGAGGGTAGCAACGAGTTATGGGGAGTTGTTTTTGTTGACATCTAGTGGTGGTCCACGCTTTTGCCAATACGGATCTGATCACCTTGTAGTCGTAGGTAGGTACCGTCAGTAGGTAGGTAGGTAGATAGGAAGGAAGGAGGGAAGGAAAATGAGGAGGATAGAGGAAGGAGGGAAGAAGGAAGGAGGGGAAAATAGGAAGAGGGAGGAAGGAAAAGAAGGAAGAAACAACAGAAGGAAAGGAAGAAAAGGAGGAGGAGGGAGTAGAAAAGGAAAAGAGGGAAAAGGAAGGAAGGAAAAGGAGGGAGGGAGGAGGGGGAAGAGAAAAAAGGGAGGGAGCAAAGGAAGGAAGGAAGGAGAGAAAGAAGAAAAAGGGAAGAGGGAGAGAGGAAAAGAAGAAAGGAAAAAGAGGAGGAGGGAGGAACTGAAGTAACTTTTTTCTAGTGCTCCTGTAACTTTGAATGGCCACTAAATGAATGGAGTAACATCTATGGTAAGATGACCAGACGTCCCGCTTTTGGCGGGACAGTCCCGCTTTTGAAGAAAGTGTCCTGTGTCCCGCGGGTTTTTTTAATTTAATTTAATTTAATTTAAATTTGTATTTAAATTTGTTTTAAAAAAGTAACGATTTTTGTCTGGGGCGGCGACGGGGGGCGGGCGCTCTGCACGTGCTCAGAGGCAGCCTGGGGCCAAGGCAGCGGCATGGGGCGCGGGCAGGAAGCAGCGGGCTGTCGGGTAGGCAGAAGAGGCGGGCCGGCGAGGGAGGAGCGAGCCGGCAGGCAGGCAGCAGGCGGAGGAGGAGGAAGAGGAGGGCTGTTAGCGGCGGGGCTGCAGCTGGAGCCCGCGCGGCCCTGAACTTTGCGCCACCGCTTCCACCGCCATGATGCGCTGAGAGCTGGTGAGGCTCCTGGCCGGCCGCTCTCAGTGCATCACAGCGGCGGCAACGGTGGCGCAAAGTTCAGGGCTGCGTGGGCTCCGGCTGCAGCCCCGCTGCGAACAGCCCTCCTCCTCCTCGTCCTCCGCCTGCTGCCTGCCTGCCGGCTCGCTCCTCCCTCACCGGCCTGCCCCTTCTGCCTGCCCGACAGCCCGCTCTGGCCGCCGCTTCCTGCCCGCACCCCATGCCGCTGCCCTGGCCCCAGGCCGCCTCTGAGCGCGTGCAGAGCGCCCACGCCCACCCGCTCCCGCTCCGCCGCCGCCCCGGCCGTGCACCGGCCGCTTATGGAACAAATGTATGGAACTTTATGATTAATTGATATAATTTTTATGATTCGTAATTCATAATGGAAGATGGCTTCGTATGTTCTTAGGAAGGAACCCTCCTGAGCTCTGTTTTCCCCCGCAGAGGCACCGCGGCAGAGTTGGGTCCCTACCAGTTTGGCCCGGTTCGGCTGAGTGGGTAGTAATTCGGCTGTCCATGCCCCCAAAACGGTTCTATCGGTGGTGCCATAGGCACCGCCATCTCATTTTTTGCTTCTGCACATGCACAGAAGCAATTTTTACCTACTGCGCATCAAGTGCGCATGCACCCGAAGCGCATCCGTGAGCGAACCAGCAGTAGAAGAAACTGGAATCCACCCCTGGATCATGAGCCGGTCCTTTGCTATTTCCAAGGGGGCCTAGTTGGCCAGATCTAAGCACCCTGCAGGCGGGATCCGGGCCACGGGCCTTGAGTTTGAAACCCCTGCGCCCCATGCTTCAATGACCAATGAGAAATCTCCGACAGTGTTTCTTTCCAGAACACAGCATTCTGTTTTCCGATTTCTCTCTGTGGGATTGAGCTACGTTTTCTTCTTAATGTGGAGAAATGACTTATGTGAATGACTCTTACCAGTTAGGGCTCCTGTAGCATTTGTCATCCATTCTACTTTTTTCTTTTTCTTGTGTGCAAACGGCTCACATTCATTTCACACACACACGGAGCCCTGCTGGCTGAGTGAAAGAGTTATTAAAGGAATATTCAGCCAGGATGTGTGAGAACAACCCGATTAAACAGGGCTGTGCAGTACTTTGGATTCACATTACCACTTATTTGGGCTTTTCAAGAGAGCTGCTGGTGTTGCACAATCTCACACCGTGGTGTGTTCTGTTTCAGGAGGTCCTCGTATCCTCCTGATACTTTTCTGGATACAAAGGGCTGCATAAATCTAGAATATAATCAGTGGTGGGTTTCTGCAGGCTCGCACCTACTCGCGAGAGCCGGTTGGTGAAATTTAGAGAACTGGTGAGAGGGGGTTCCACTGGCGTACCTGGAAGTAAATCTGGCCCGCCGCTGCCAGTAACCCAACGGGAAGGAAAGGAAAGGAAAGGAAGGAAGAAAGAAAGAAAGAAAGAAAGAAAGAAAGAAAGAAAGAAAGAAAGAAAGAAAGAAAGAAAGAAAGAAAGAAAGAATTTATCATTACAATTGGGTCCAAAATTTTGGTTGCTAAACAAGAGCGTTGTTAAATGAGTTCACCACATTTTAAAAGGTGGCCACGCCCACCCTGTCACATGACTGCCAAGCCACGCCCACAAAATAGGCCACACCTACAGAGTAGGTTCTAAAAAATTTGAAACCCACCACTGAATATAATGCTCTGCAGGATGGCGAGAAGACCAAGGAGGATAGGACTATTGATGTCGAGGAAACTTCTGAGTCATCCTGGTAGAATTGTCTGGAAATTGACTCATGGCCACTGGACTCCTTTTCTGGTTGGTTCAAGGCAGAATAATAAAATAGCAGAGTTGGAAAGGACCTTGGAGGTCTTCTTGTCCAACCCCCTGCCCAGGCAGGAAACCTTATACCGTTTCAGACAAATGGCTATCCAACATCTTCTTAAAGTCTTGCAGTGTTGGGTCATTCACAACTTCTGGAAAGCAAACTGTTCCACTGATTAATTGTTCTAACAGTCAGGAAATTTCTCCTTAATTCTAGGTTGCTTCTCTCCTTGATTATTTTCCACCCATTGCTTCTTGTTCTACCCTCAGGTGCCTTGGAGAATAGCTTGAGTCCCTCTTCTTTGTGGCGGCCCCTAAGATATTGGAACACTGCTATCATGTCTCCCCTAGTCCTTCTTTTCATTAAACTAGACCAGCGTTTCTCAAATAGTGGGGCGCGCCCCCCCAGGGGGGCGCGAGGCTCCGTAAAGGGGGGCGCGTTTGATAATCAGGAGCCGCACACCCGGAAAGACCGATACTGCCGCCGCCGCCGTCTTGGCATCCCAGGCCCACTCCGCGGCGGCGGCAGCGGCTGTAGGTAAAGCCCGAAGGCGACTGAGAAAGGCGTCAGGGAAGGAGCAGCCAGAAGCCGTGCCTCTTGAGCACCACTAGGCTGGACGAGGCAGAAAGCGGATGCGGTGATAAGGAAGGGGATGCGCTTCGGGCCAATCAGCGTGGAAAGGTGAGGTCGAAGGAGGAGGGGTCAGCCCCCTGGCAGAGCGCGCAGCCAGGCGGCCGGGGCAGGCTAAGGCGAGTGATCGTGGCGGGCGAGGATGGGGGCGGGGACGGGGACGCCAGGTTCCTTCGTCCGGGGGTGGGTGAATGAGCGAACAAGCAAGCGCGGGCGGGCAAGGAAACTTGCTGCAGCAGCGCCCAACAACCTGCCTGCCCACCGCCTGCGGTTACTCGCTCGCTCACCTACCCACCGGACGAAGGAAGCTGGCGTCCGGTGGGTGAGCGAGCGAGTAGCTGTGGCCGACTGGCCGGCGGGCGGGTAAGGAAAGTTGCGGCAGCGCCCAACAATCCGCTGGCCCGCTGGCCGCGGTTGCTCGCTCGCTTGCTCACCCATCGGACGCCAGGTTCCTTCGTCCGGTGGATGGGTGAGAGAGCGAGCGAGTAAATACAGCCAGCGGGCTGGCGGGCCGGTCAGGCTACTTCCAGGAGCTGAGGAGGTTTGGGGGGGGGGGGGGAGACAGACAGACAGAGAGAGGCACAGACACACAGAAAGACAGGGAGGGAGGGGGGAACCAGAGAGTGACAGACACACACAGAGAGACAGAGAGTGGGAGGGAGGGAGGGAAAGATAGACAGAGACACAGAATGAGTGATTTAAGTGCCTGAATGCGAGACAGACACACACACACACACACACACACAGAGTAACAGATGGGCAAACAAAGGAGAAAGAGACAGAGAGAGAAAGAAAGAAAAGGTGGGAGAGAAAGAAAGAAAGAGAGAAAGAAAGACAGACAGAGAGAAAGAGAGAAAAAAGAAAGAGAGACAGAAAGGAAAGAAAGAGAAAAAAGAGAGAAAGAGAGAAAGAAAAGAGACAGAAAGAAAGAGAAAGAGAGAAAGAAAGAAAGAGAAGGAGAGAGAAAGAGGGAAAGAAAGAAAGAGAGAGAGAGAAAGAGAAATAGGGAAAGAGAGGGGGAAAAGAGGGAAAGAAAGAGAAAGAAAAAAAAGAAAGAGAAAGAAAGAGAGAGAGAGAAAGAGAAAGAAAGAAAAAGAAAGTGGGAGAGAGAGAAAGAAAGACAGACAGAGAAAAAGAGAAAGAAAGAGACAAAGGAAAGAAAGAGAAAAAAAGAAAGAGAGGGAAAGAAAGAGACAGAAAGAGAGAGGGAGAGAGAAAGAGGGAAAGAAAGAAAGAGAAAGAGAAAGAAATAAAGAGAGAGAGAAAGAGGGAAAGAAAGAAAAAATGAGAGAGAAAGAAAGAGAGAAAGAGAAAGAAAGAGAGAAAGAGAAAGAAAGAAAGAGAGAGAGAGAGAGAGAAAGAGGGAAGGAAAGAAAGAGACAGAGAGAAAGAAAGACAGAAGGAAAGAAAGAAAAAGAGAGAGAGAGAGAGAGAGAACTTATGACCACAATTAAGCCCAAAAGTTTGGTTGCTAACCAAGACCATTGTTAAGTGAGTTTCACATTTTCCAAATTGGCCACTCCCACCCGGTCACATGGTTTGACATGTCCAATCAAAAAATGTTTATAGTTTAATTAAGGATTTAATGCACTTTAAATCTTTTCTGCTACAATTAATAAAGCTATTCTTTGTTGTAAATTGATCCACATTTCTTTCTTTTTTTTATTCTCTTATACGTTAATAAGGATACAGTGTTATGCAGAGGTGTACTAACAATTTTATAGACAAATGATACTATTTACAGTCGCGCGGGGGGCGCGAAATGTTTTCTTCTTCCTAGGGGGGGGCCTGACAGAAAATAATTGAGAACCACTGAACTAGACGTAACATCCTGCAACCGTTCTTCGTATGTTTTAGCCTCCAGTCCCCTAATCCTCTTTGTTGCTCTTCTCTGCACTTGTCTCAACATCTTTTTGACATTCAGGCAACCAAAACTACTACTACTACTACTATTACTACTACTACTACTACTACTACACCTCCTCTTCTTCTTCTTCTTCTTCTTCTTCTTCTTCTTCTTCTTCTTCTTCTTCTTCTTCTTCTTCTTCTTCTTCTTCTTCTTCTTCTTCTTCTTCTTCTTCTTCTCCTTCTCCTCCTCCTCCTCCTCCTCCTCCTCCTCCTCCTCCTCCCCCTCCTCCTCCTCTTCTTCTTCCACATACACCCTTGAACATGTGAACAAGTTAGAATTTTCTGCAAAGAAATCAGACAATTCTTAGTTGCTAATAGGCGATTTGTAAGACTCCGAGGACATCCTGTAATAATTAGTCATTTAGTGCTGGAAGATTTGCCCATAGATGAATATATTTGTGTAAATATATGTATGTATGTATGTATGTATGAATGTATGTATGTATGTATGTATGTATGTATGTATGTATGTATGTATGTAAGGTTTTTGAGCTGATCAATAAATATATATGACACAAACATGTGTGTGTGTGTGTGTGTGTGTGTGTGTGTGTGTATTCCATGAGTCACTTGGAGAGGATTTTATCCCTTCTGAAAAATGGATCAATAAACAAGCCACAAAGTTGTTCTTTTTATAAAACAAGTGCAGCTGCCCACACTCATCCATTGGGCAGACCATTGATCTACCTAGTTTGAGACTATCCATCCAGTACTAATAATAGCTATCTTCTGGCCAAAAATCTGTCTCAGTTCTTTCAACAACCTAGCTGGACATAGGATTGGTCTGGATTCGTGATTAATGTGTGAGCCGATTTCTACAAGGGAGAATAGCAGATCTAGAAGACGGATAACAGATTAACAGAGTTGGAAGGGACCTTACAGGTCATCTAGTCCAACAAACACACACCCTCAAGCAGGAGACCCTACACTATTTCTGACAGAAGGCAGTCCAATCTTTTCTTGAAAGCTTCCAGTGATGAAGCTCCCACAACGTCTGAAGGCCACTTTTGTTCCATGTGTTGATTGTTCTCACTGTCAGAAAATGTCTCCTCATTTCCAGGTTGAATCTCTCCTTGGTCAGTTTCCATTCATTATTCCTTGTCTGGCCTTCAGGTGCCTTGGAGAATAGCTTGACCCCCTTCCTCTCTGTGGCAGCCCCTCAAATATTGGAAGGCTGCTATCATGTCTGCCCTGGTCCTTCTCTTCCCTAGACCAGCCAGGCCCAGTTCCTACAACCGTTCTTCGTATGTTTTAACGTCCAGTCCCCTAATCGGGGGCCAAACTAGAGGAGACATGATAGCAGTCTTCCAACATCTCAGGGGCTTCCACAAAGAAGGAGCCAAACTATTCTCCAAAGCACCCTGAGGGCAGGACAAGAAGCAATGGATGGAAACTAATCAAGGAGAGAAGCAACTTAGAACTGAGGAGAAATTTCCTGACAGTTAGAACAATTAATCCGTGGAACAGAAGTTGCCTCCAGAAGTTGTGAATGCCCCAACACTGCAAGTCTTTAAGAAGATGTTGGATAGCCATTTGTCTGGAACGGTATAGGGCTCCTGCCTAGGCAGGGGGTTGGACTAGATGACCTCCAAGGTCCCTTCCGCTATTGTATTGTATTCTACTTTGCATGCATGCACGACCAGCGCTCCCCCCAATTTTGGCATGTTTTTTTTGCCCTCCCCAGAGGCTTTATAGGAGAGGGCAAAAACAGCCTCCTCTGCTCCCCACAGAGGCTCTCCGCAAGCTTCAGGAGCTTCCCCGAAGCCTCTAGACCGCGAAAAACTGGACATATGGGCAAACCGGAAGTTTGGGAACAGACTTCTGGTTTGCTCGTAGGGCTGGTTTTAGCTCTCCGGAGCCTTCAGGAAAGCCTCTTGAAGGCCCCTGAATGCTCCGGAGGGCTGAAACCAGCCCTAAGAGCAAATGGGAAGTCCGTTCCCAAACTTCCGGTTTGCCCATATGTCCGGTTTTTCTTCCTGCCCGGAAGGCCGGTTTTTTGCACTCCAGAGGCTTCAAGGAAGCCGGCGGAGGGCGAAAAATGGCCTCAAAAGGCTGAAATTAGCTAGCCAGCAGCGCGCGAATGCATGCTGGCCAGCTGACAGGGCAACATCTCGTGTGCCCTGACAAATGGCTCCGTGTGCCACCTGTGGCACGCGTGCCATAGGTTAGCCATCACGGGCCTAGAGTAATTTATGAGTTGGGCAGCCCCCCCCCCCCAAAGAAAAGGAAATAGAAATTTTATGAAAACAAAACAAGAGTAAGCACATGGCCCCCAACAATCTGGGTCCTCATTTTACCGACTTCGGAAAGATAGAAGGCTGAGTGAACCTGGAGCTGGTCAGTCAGCAGAAGTAGCCTTCAGTATAGGTAGTCCTCGACTTACGACCATAATTGATCCGCAAATTTCTGTTGCTAAGCGAGACAGTTAAGTGAATTTGGCCCCGTTTTGTGACTTTCCTGCCATCCTTGTTGAATGAATCCTTGCAGTTCTTTACGTAGTAACATGGTTGTTAAGTGAACCTGGCTTCCCCATTGACTTGTAAGAAGGTTGAAATAGGTAATCACATGACCCCGGGACATTGCAAATAGGAGTCAACTGCAGAGCATCTGAATTTTGATCACATGACTGTGAGGAAGCTTGCAAGAGTCCTAAATGGGAAAAGCGATCTAAGTCACTTTTTTCAGGGCTGTTGTAACTTCGAACCATCACTAAATGAACTTGTGAACTCCCACCGTTGCCATGGTGAGAGAAGGAGAGAAGGAGGGGGAATGCATTCCACACATACTATCGGCTGGAGTCGGATCTCAGATTACTGCAGGCGGCTTGGGAGGGGTGCATCTTACAGGGGAATGTGATTTATGACACAGACTAAGGGGAGGCAAGGGGTAAAGTTCAGCAATAAATCAAACAAAGCACAAACTTGACTGCGAGCAGATCTTGCCTACGATGCCACTAATGAAGGACTAGTTTTGTATTGAACTTTGGCTCGATACTCGTGAATCAATTAGGGCGTTTTTAGGAAGCCTGACAGAACTGTTGCAAGTTGAGATCTACCTGGATTGCATCCTAACCCCCTGCACCAACACAACTCTTCTATGATGGAAATATCATAAGATTAACTGTTACAGGAAAATAATACAAAGTTTTCGGTTATATTTAGGATGGGATCGCTCAATTACTATGTCATTTCTGCAGTCATTCCATTCCGTTCCTTTGCTGTCTGCTCTATTCGGTAAACCCGCTTTTTTATTTAATGCTGTGTGAGTTTATAAGAATTTATTTTGACTGCTTTCTTTGGCAGCATTTGAAGTAGCTTTGGAATACATTTTTATCAACCCCAGGTGCAAGAATGCGGAAATTTTAGGCTGTGTATTTTTTGTTTCCCTTTCTCGTTTTATTGCACCAATGTCGGTTTGTAAGGTGTTGAGACTCTAGAAAGAGTGCAGAGAAGAGCAGCAAAGATGAAGTGTGAAGTGTTAATGCCACTTTATAGTGACCTATTAAGGCCACATTTGGAATACTGTATCCACTTTTGGTCACCACGATGTAAAAAAGATGTCGAGACTCTGGAAAGTTAAAATTGGATATTAGCAACTAAAACTCGTCTGGTGTTCCTTTGCCAGAAAGTTCTAACTTGTTCGTATGTTCAAGGGTGTATGTGGGATGATTATGATGGGGGGGGGGGAGGAGGAGGAGGAGGAGGAGGAGGAGGAGGAGGAGGAGGAGGAGGAAGAGGAGGAGGAGGAGGAGGAGGAGGAGAAGAAGAAGAAGAAGAAGAAGAAGAAGAAGAAGAAGAAGAAGAAGAAGAAGAAGAAGAAGAAGAAGAAGAAGAAGAAGAAGAAGAAGAAGAAGAAGTTAAGATGTTGAGATGAGTGCAGAGAAGAGCAACAAAGATGATGAGGGGACTGGAGGCTAAAAACTCTGAAGAACGGTTGCAGGAACTATGTCTAGTTTAATAAAAAGAACGACCAGGGGAGACATGATAGCAGTCTTCCAATATCTCAGGGGGTTGCCACAAAGAAGAGGAAGTCAAGCTATTCTCCAAGGCACATGAGGGCAGAACAAGAAGCAATGGGTGGAAACTAATCAAGGAGAGAAGCAACTTAGAACAAAGGAGAAATTTCCTGACAGTGAGAACAATTAACCAGTGGGACAACTTGCCTCTGGAAGTTGTGAATGCTCCAACACTGGAGATTTTTGCAAAGAGACGTTTGTCTGAAATCCTACAGTGTTTCCTGCTTGAGCAGGAGGTTGGACGAGAAGATTTTTAAAGTTCCTTCCAACTTGTTATTTTGCTATTCTGTTAGATATTTGGTGGGCATGACCGTGTACGGGTACATGGTCCACTTACAACAGTTCATTTAGTGACTGTGCAACATTATAACAGCAGAGAAAAAAGTGACTTATGGCCGTTTTTCACACTTACGACCGTTGCAGTATCCCCGGGGTCGTCTGATCAAAATTCAGATGCTTGGTTCATATTTATGACGGTGGCATTGTCCCGGGGTCACATGATCCCCTTTTGTGAGTCCCTCACAAGCAAAGTCCATGGGGAAGCCAGATTCACTTAACAACGGTGTTCCTAACTTAAACACCGCGGTAATCTACTTAACAAATGTGGCATGGAAGCTCGTAAAATGAGGCAAAATTCACTTAACAACTATTCGCTTAGGAATGGAAACTTTGGGATCAATTCTGGTCATAAATAGAGGACTGGCTGTTGTTCTGATCTAGGCTTCCCAAGGACATGAAGCAAACTCCTTGTCCCAACAAAAACCCCTTTTATTCATTTACTGTGAATTCTGCTCATTCACATCCAGCAAAGTCTTTCCAGGGAGGATTTACAGTCACAGACCTTATCTGGCTTGGAGAGCTGCCAGGCCCGATATCTGCAAAACTTGGCAAGGAGTCTCGGAGAGTCACGAACCAATGAAGCAAACTCATGGTCTCCTGCAAACTCCACTCCCCTGTCGCTCCTCTTTTATTTCCTCTGGTAAGGGCCATTCATCGTCCACCTGTGGCCGTACTCCCAAATTGACCCCTGTTCTTTAACTGTTCCCTTCGTCTGGCAACTCTGTGCATGCGCACACTGGGAACAGGCTGCAGCTGTTCATCCACATCACTGATGTCTGACTCTGAAGGCAGCTGATAATTCTCAGATGGCTCTGGCCCCCCTCTCTGCCTCCGACACAGAGCCCTCCTCCGAGCCTTCCCCAGACTCCAGGATTGGCCCAGGTTCCTCCCCAACCTCCTCACTGTCCGAATCTGCTGCCAGCTCCACTGGCCTCTGGCAGTCCACAACACCTGTATTGTTGCATGAAGTAGTTTTATTTGTGTTTCTATTCCATTGTTTCTTCTTCTTCTTCTTCTTCTTCTTCTTCTTCTTCTTCTTCTTCTTCTTCTTCTTCTTCTTCTTCTTCTTCTTCTTCTTCTTCCTCCTCCTCCTCCTCCTCCTCCTCCTCCTCCTCCTCCTCCTCCTCCTCCTCCTCCTCCTCCTCCTCCTCCTCCTCCTCCTCCTCCTCCTCCTCCTCCTCCTCTTCTTCTTCTTCTTCTTCTTCTTCTTCTTCTTCTTCTTCTTCTTCTTCTTCTTCTTCTTCTATAGTTCTTTTGAAAGCTGACGATTTTATTCACATCAAGGAAGGAATTATTTCCCTGTGGTTTGACTTCAAAATCTCTGCTTTTCAAAAGACTAGCTGATGGTTAATCGCTCCTCTGCTTCAGTGCTGGCTTGGAACCGAGCAAGGTTAGAGTGAATCAGTGTTTGAAAAGGTGCTTCAAAAGCAAACAGAAATATGGAATGAGTCAGTGGCATACTGTTTCTACTTCTGTCTCTGGATTGTGCTCTCTTGCCTCCCATTTAATTATTGGCCTTTTCTTGCTGGGTACGGCTTGCTTCAACAATATTGCCAATTCGGTTAATTAAAGTTGGGATTAATGGCTTCTGATTAGACAACGTACAATTGAGAAATGGTTTAAGCAAACCTTCACAGGAGGGAAAAAAATTAGCAAATAGAAAGCCTCAGTGTATGTATAAGGAATGCAGACGTGAAGAAAGTAAGGTGCTGAGCTTATCGATCAGAAAGATCGGGAGTTCGGCGGTTCGAATCCCTAGCACCGCGTTGTTAGGATAATCATCCTTATGTTGTTGTTATTGTTGTTGTTGTTGTTGTTGTTGTTGTTTAAATTTCTATACCGCCCTTCTCCCTTCCGGGACTCAGGGCGGTGTACAGGCAACAATAAAATCACAAGTAAAAAACATAGAAACCTTTAAAAATACATTAAATGATAAATAGCCTGTCTTAAAACCTTGTTAAAATCAATCCCTGCTAAAAAAAACATTCAAAACTATATCATTTAAAACTATGCCAGTTAAAAACTATGTTGGGTTGACAATATATATAAGCCAGTATTCTTAAAGAGTATATGTAGTTTTAAGAACTATGTTGAATTCTGATTGGCTGTGCTTCTCAGCTCTACCATATAAGGAAGCTCAGAAACACAGTTCATTCCCTTTTTTGATTGCCTTTGATTCCTGTGTTTACTGTTTGCCGCTGAGTAGCTGAAACTAAAGATTGAAGACTGAAGAAGTATTTGTTTTGCATCACTGTAAGATAACTCTGTGTTTTGGTGAAGGACTGCTATTGTTTGAGAAGTTAGTATCACTGGTCAGAAAAAGTATTTTAGTTGCTACAAAGTAAAGACTATTTATTTTCTTACTATCAGTGTTAGAGTTTGTGTGTAGTTAAAGCAATGTATCTCTTTACTGTCCGGTGTATTACACTATTCCGTTGTTTATTTTCAAACGGAGGTATTTGTTACTCCTAACACTGGTTATGGGACCAGAGTTGTAACACTGGTTCTGAACCCAGAGTTCGAATCCCTAGCACCGCGTAACGGAGTGAGCTCCCGTGACTTGTCCCAGCTTCGGCCAACCTTTGAAAACACGTAAAAATGCACGTAGAAAAATAGGGTGGGAAGGTAACAGCGTTCTGTGCGCCTTTGGCATTGAGTCATGCCGGCCACATGACCACGGAGACATCTTCGGACAGAGTTGGCTCTTCAGCTTTGAAACGGAGATGAGCACCGCCCCCTAGAGTCAGGAACGACTAGCACGCATGTGTGAATCGAACCTTTACCTTAACTAATGCAGTGACTTCCAGAAGTTTTGGTGTACCATTCCAGATGTGTTAATGTACAACTTATTCTCCAAAGCCCTAGAGGGCAGGAGAAGAAGTAATGGATGGAAACTCTTCAAGGAGAGAATCAACCTAGAACATAAGGAGAAATGTCCTGACAGTGAGAACCATCACAGGTAGTCCTTGACTTACAATCGTTCATTTAGCGACCATTCAAAGTTACAACAGCACTGAAAAAAAATGGGGAAACCAGATTGACTTAACAACCGTGTTACTAATTTAAGAAGTAGGTACTGTAAGTGTAGCTACTGTGGGAATACTACTGAATATACAGCAGGTATATACTGGAGGAATATATTGGAGATTTATATTTATGTATGTATATTGTGTGTGTATATGTGTATTGTGTATGTGTTTGGGAATATACAATTTCTGTTGAAGAGCAGGCAACATAATTTCATTTTTAATGAGGGCCAATGTGCTCACACTAAAAAAAATGACAAGAAAAGTTTATCTTATCTTATCATCTTATCTCTCTTCTCTCTTATATTCCATATCTCTTCTCTCTTACGTCATCTCTCTTCTCCTCTCTTCTCCTTTCCCCTTTCATTCCATTCCATTCCATTCACTCTTCTCTTCTCTTCTCTCTTATGTCACATTATTATTATTATTATTATTATTATTATTATTATTATTATTATTATTATTATTATTATTATTATTATTATTATTATTAATTGTATTTCTATACCGCCCTCTCTCCCAACATGGGACTCAGGGCACAGGAACTATAAAAATGTAAAATACAAGCAATCAAAATAGTTAAAAATAAATTAAATAGAATTTGGCCCGTGCGAAGAACATAATTAAAACCCAACTAAAATGATAAAACAGCTATGCCAGCTATGCCAGGTCGGCCGCATGAAAGAAGTATCTTTCATCTCTTCTCCTCTCTTCTCCTGTCCTGTCCTCTCCTCTTTCATGCCATTCCATTCATTCTTCTCTTCTCTTCCCATCCCTTCCCTTCCCTCCTTTCTTCCCTCCTTTCTTCTCTCATATATCTTCTCTTCCCTTCCCTTCTCTTCCCTCCTTTCTTCCCTCCTTTCTTCTCTCATATATCTTCTCTTCTCTTCCCTTCCCTTCCCTCCTTTCTTCCCTCCTTTCTTCTCTCATATATCTTCTCTTCTCTTCCCTTCCCTTCCCTCCTTTCTTCCCTGCTTTCTTCTCTCATATATCTTATCTTGTCTTGTTTTATCTTATCTTGGAACTTTAAATTTAAATACTAAATTAAATCTAATCTAATCTTATCCTATCCTATCCTATCCTATCTTAACTTATCTTATCTTATCTTGGAACTTGGATAAATCATTGGCATCAGCAGCTGGTATAATGAGGTAGTGTTTTTGTCCATAACCTTATCTATTTCGATTTCAGGAAATGAACAAAAACCTGCCTTTCTTTTTGGGGGCTCTGTATCATAAGGCAAGATTAGTATTTAGTGCTTGCACAAAATTGGATTCCGTGGTGTTCTCTCTATAGATTTCAAAGTGTTATTGGAAAGGTCAGCAAGTAAAACATTTCTGTCGTTATGAAAGGTGAAGGACCATTAAATTGCAAGGGTTGAAGTAATAGCCACTTTTGAAAAGCTTCCTCGAAACCTGGAGGACTTGAACAATACATGACTTTGGAGTCATCTTGCATTGCAGTTAGACACAAAATTTTGCCTACACGTCAGGAAGAAGTTAAGATAAAATTTTCTTCCTTCCTTCCTTCCTTCCTTCCTTCCTCCCTCCCTCCCTCCCTCCCTCCCTCCCTCCCTCCCTACCATCCATCCATCCATTTCTTAACATGCTAAAGCAGGGGTCTCCAACATTGACAACTTTAAGCCTGACGGACTTCAACTCCCAGAATTCCCTAGCCAGCTTTGCTTTGACATCCGCCAGGCTTATAGTTGCCAAGATTGGGGACCCCTATTCTAAAGGTAATGACAAAGATTTCCCCTGTCCAGTTATGTCCTGCTCTAGGGTTCAGTGCTCATCTCTATTTCTTGGCCGAAGAAGCCAGAGATATTTTCCGTGGTCATGTGGCTAGCATGACCACGCTCCGATATGCATGAAACAGTGTTAGCTTCCCACTGAAGTGGTACCTATTTATCTACTCGCATTGCCTACTTTCGAACTGCTCGGTGGGCAGGAGCTGGAGCAAGGAACAGGAGTTCAACTTGCCACACGAGGCTCGGGAATCGAACCCCGGCTGTCTGCTTTCCAGCTGACAAGGTCAACGTCTTTAATTGCTGTGCCATTGCGTCCCCCTTCATAATATTTGATATCTAAATAAATCATATTAGGGCTTACCAAAAACACCTGAGATGTTATTTGCAAATCAGGCAACGGTATAATATAATTTACTTTGATGATGTCACAACACATGTGACATCATTACTTTCCCTGCAAACATCTATGGGCCTTAGTGGGATCTGGTTTATATACATCACCCTCCTCTTTCTCCTCCTCCTCCTCCTCCTCCTCCTTCTCCTTGTGGCCCACCAGCGGTCAGTGGACCTAGTAACAGACTCAGACAGTGAGAAGGTTGGGGAGGAACATGGGCCAGTCCTGGCTCAGGTGAGGGCTCTGCATTGGAGGCAGAGAGGGGGCCAGGGCTGTCTGACAGTTATCAGCTGCCTTCAGAGTCAGACATCAGTGAGGCAGAAGATCAGCTGGAGCCTGTTCCCCGTGTGCACATGCGCAGAGCTGCCAGGAGAAGGGAACAGCTATGGAACAAGGGCCGACTCGGGAGTAAAGGGACAGGTGGACGGTGAATGGTCCCTCCCATAGGGAATAAATAGAACACAAGGGGAGTGGAGCTTGCAGGAGACAGTTAGTTCAATTAATTAGTGTCAAGATTTGTTCGTGACTTTTGGAGAGTGTTTTCTTCTACAGCATGGCGTTTGGAAGATATCGGCCTGGCAGCTCTCCAAGCCTGATAAGGTCTGTGGTTGTAAATCCACCCTTGAAAGACTGTTTGCCAGGACTTTGCTGGATGTGAATGACAGGAATTCACATTAGGTTAATAAAAAGGGATTTTGTCGGGACAAGGAATCTGCTTTGTGATTCTGGGAAGCCTCGGTCAGACCACTCCTCCTCCTCCTACACCTGTTATTCTCCCTTATTTATTTATTTTTGGAAAAAAAATATTTATATTTTAATACAACAAAAATACAAAAAGGAAGAACCATCATTCTGCATTGTATGTCGACTGGTTACACCTAACTCTTGTGCATTTCTAGGACCATTATTATTAATGAATACAGTAATCCCTCGTTTTTCGCGGCTTCATTTTCCGCGGCTTCAGTGCTTCGCGGGTTTTTCAATAGCAAAAAAATGCATGGTAGGAGGCAAGCGCCCCCTAGTGCTTGCTTTAAACGATGTCCACCAACTCAAGTTTCCGGTATAGATATACAGAATCCTACTTCGCGGTTTTTCAGTTTCCGCGGAAGGGTCCGGTCCCGATTAACCGCAAAAACCGAGGGATTACTGTAATCTCGTTTTATAGATTTTAGATCAAAAGATTCATTATATATCTTAATATCATTACACCAGAATTCTCCTCTAATATTCCATATTTGGTCTATCTTCTTCTTCAGACATGTCTTACTTAAACAGAACCACATAATGGCATCCATTGTCTATTCCAAGCATACTTGCATATATGCATACACCTATATCAATATATCATCTATAACTATTCCGTTACTCTTATTATAATAAGAGTATTCTGCCTTTTTGTGTTTACTAAAACAATGGATAAACCTTACAGCTTTTTTGAAGTCTAGCCTGTTAAATTTCTTTCAGCCAAATCTCACGGAGGTATGCATAATAAATATGAAGTAAAAAACCGAGCCTCCTGTAATCTATAGGTTACTCAATCCTTTTGAAATTTACTCTTTCGAGGAAAAGGGGGAAAAAAGATTTGTTTAAAACGTTTATGCCTGGAATCGTATTGCATTTCTCCTTGACATCAGAGTCACCCTCCTTTTTATGTGGTTGACTAACCTTGAAAAGATACAATACAATACAATAGCAATACAATACAATAGCAGATCAGGGCAACGACACAATACCATGCTATTCTGTACAACGGAACTGATCTATATACGAGTGGAATGTTTCCATTCTGATGGAAGCCACAATCAACTTCTGTGTAAATCTGATTGCTCATTAGCCAGACTGATGATTGAAAGGTATAGAGCAGGGGTCTCCAACCTTTGCAACTTTAAGTCTGAAGGACTTCAGCTCCCAGAGTTCTCCAGCCAGCAAACTATGGCTGGAGAAGTCTGGGAGCTGAAGTCCTTCAGACTTAAAGTTGCAAAGGTTGGAGACCCCTGGTCTAGAGGTAGTGGAACTCTCCACGCCTTGGTGCTGCGAAAAATTAAAATTGAGTTGGAAGTGCTGGTTGGGGCAAATGGCATCCAAGGGTCTGCTTGATTCAAGGATCTGGTTTGTTTCCCACGGCCCACTTGCATTGGTGACAGGAAGGGCATCCGGGCAGGAAACACTGAGCGCCATTCAGTTGCCCCTACTCCAACCCAAGGCAAGGGATCACGAGGCCATGAAAAGACAATTAAAAAAAAAAGTTAAGCAAGCCCATGGTTTGCTATGAGTTGGTTTCGCCAAAATCAGAAGTAAAACCATTGGGAAACATGGATACCTAACTGGGAGATCCCTGGAGGTTTTTAAGAAGAGACTGGGCAGCCATTTGTCTGAAATGGTATTATTATTTATTATTATTATTTATTCGACTTATTAACCGCCCCCTCTCCCTGAAGGGTATAGGGCAGTGATGGCGAACCTATGGCACGGGCGCCACAGGTGGCACGAGGAATCATTTCTTAGGGCACGCGAGGCGTTGCCCTGTCAGCTCCAGCGCGCATGTGTGCACTGGCCAGCTGACTTAGGCCTTCTTTTGAGGCCATTTTTCACCCTCTGGGGGCTTCAGGGAAGCTCCTGAAGCCTCTGGAGGTGGGGAGAGGAGGCTGTTTTCACCCTCCCCAGGCTCCTAGAAAGCCTCTGGAGCCTGGGGAGGGCGAAAAAAGCACGCCAAAATCAGGGGGGTCACGCACATAGCATTATGGGTGTGGCACGCCCACGCACGACAACCCCCCCCCTGCGCTCCCCCCGCTTTTGGCACGCGAGCCATAAAAGGTTAGCCATCATTGGTCTAGGGTCTTCTGCCTAGGCAGGGGGTTGGACTCAGTGGTGGGTTTCAAATTTTTTAGAACCTACTCTGTAGGTGTGGCCTATTTTGTGGGCGTGGCTTGGCAGTCATGTGACAGGGTGGGAGTGGCCACCTTTTAAAATGTGGTGAAACTCATTTAACAACGCTCTTGCTTAGCAACCAAAATTTTGGACTCAATTGTAATGATAAATTCTTTCTTTCTTTCTTTCTTTCTTTCTTTCTTTTTTTCTTTCTTTCTTTCTTTCTTTCTTTCCTTCCTTCCTTCCTTCCTTCCTTCCTTCCTTCCTTCCTTCCTTCCTTCCTTCCTTTCCTTTCTTTTCCTTTCCTTCCTGTTGGGTCACTGGCAGCCAGATTTACTTTCAGGTACGCCGGTGGAACCCACTCTCACCGGTTCTCTAAATTTCACCAACCGGCTCTCGTGAGTAGGTGCGAGCCTGCAGAAACCCACCACTGGTTGGACTAGAAGACCTCCAAGGTCCCTTCCAACTCTGTTATTCCTCCTTTTGAGACTGATGGCTCTGTTCTTTTCCAACCCTCTTATTCACAAGCCTGATTTTTCTCTTCTTTTTTTTTTAACTTGTGTTTTTACCGTTGTTATTTTGAGTTAGGAACTATTGCATAATTGAACTAAGCATGTCTGTTGGCAGCTTGATGGATCAGCCCGGATTGTGATCATCTGTGTGTCTGCACAGATAAAGATAAATTCCCATTGAAACACGTTTTGGGATGGTTGAAGGAATATCAAGACACAGTTCGCTTTTATTTTATTTATTTATTTTATTAAATTTATACCCCGCCCTGCTCCTAAAAAAGGACCCAGGGCGGCGCACAGGCATCATTAAAATCATACAAAAATACAAAAATCCAAAATTGTTAAAAACTAATTAAATATTCCCTGTGCTAAAATTAATAAGACTCTAAAATTTAAAAATTATCCCTATAAAAGTCAGAAACGGGGATTATGCTAGGCTGGCTTGTTGAAATAAATAGGTTTTAAGACGTTGGCGGAAAAGGCGGAGGTCCACGATGGTGCGTAGATCGGGGGGAAGGTCGTTCCAGAGGGTAGAGCCCGCCACAGAGAAGGCTCTTCCCCTGGGCACTGGCAACCAGCATTGCCCGGCCGACGGTACCCTGAGAAGGCCCTCTCTGTGGGAGCGGATCGGTCGAAGGGATGTATGGGGCAGGAGGCGATCGCGAATATAGCTAGGCCCCGAGCCATGGAGCGCTCGGGGCCTAGCTCACTGTCTCACTGTTGACTTGTAATTGTCAAAGGAAGAATGAAATGGAAAAAGGTGGGTCATTTGGTATTTTGTGCCCCTGGGGGGCGCCTTGTGCTTTAGGACAGAGTTCCCCAAACTTTGCTGCTTTGCGGGCCGGCAGGAGGGGAGAGAGGTGGGTTCCGCGCAAGTGGCCAGCAAGTGTTCACGCGCAGCTCCATTTGTGCGAGCGGCATGCACACGTGCCTGCCTGTCACACGAATGGAGTCTTCATGCACACGCTTGCTGCCATTCACGCAAGTGGACATGCCATGCACATGGGATTGTTCGCTCACTGTTTCCCACGGCCCACTTGCAAACACCTCACTGCCCATTATTGGGCTGTGCCCCAAAAGTTTAGGACCTCTACTTTAGAAGGTAAGCCTCCTGTTCAATCCCAAACTATTGCTGATCTGATGTTTCTGCAAAAGTCCTTAAAATTCCAGCAGCCCTTGAGAACCGATAGAAATTCTGTTTATATAAAGCAAAACAAAGAGTACAATCACCATGTGCTTTACTGCTCAACTATGTAACTGTAACAGGAAACAGAACAAAAGATAATAGAATGTATATACCATAGATCCAAACTGCCATCTACTGGCTGAAAGCTACTCCAGTTGTTGCGTAGAAATACATGCTTATAAAAATGATAAAAGCAGGATATAAATAAAGTAAAATTAAATACATTTCAGGAAGAATACGATGGTCAATCGTACCAAATCCACTCAGAGTTCTCTAGTAGATATTTTGTAAATAACAATATGCTGCTGTAGGTGAATCCACTTACCTCTTTGGAGATAGCCAATATAATTGCAGGTAGCCCTCGAATTATGACCCCAGTTGAGCCCAATTTTTTTGTTGCTAAGTGAAACATTTAAGGGCATTTTTGCTTCATTATACGATCGTTTGTGTCACAGTTGTTAAGTGAATCACTGCAGTTGTTAAGTGAAACAGTTAATTACAGTTATCACAGTCATGAAATGAACTATTGTAAATTGAGTCCTACCTTGCAGATTCGTATTGTGTCAACGAAGTGTCAACCCTGAAGCTGACCTGATTGAGGTCATTGTGAGACTTCAGTGCTGACACACTGGAGCTGAGGGATAGGAAGAGGGCGAATAGAGGTCATTGGAGTATTATGGTCAAAACAAAATACTTTCTCTTGGGAATCAAGGTCATTCCTGCAGGTGTCCAGAAGGAGGGGGGGTCTGATGTCACCTAGCAACTGGACTGTACCCTGATCGGGCCATGTGACTGGTTGTTTTGGGGAAAGTGACCAACTTTTACTTTTAATTAGGTGAAAACGGCAGGAACATTTAGAGTCGGTTTTCACCAGTCCGTGCCAATATGGCACTTCCTGAAAACTTATCCTTTGACGAATCTACCTGCCTCAAGAGTTTCGTTTGCTATGTGTATGTTCCTTGGAGCCCTGACATGAAGCACTTGGTCATCATACTTTTAACAGAGGTCGGCATGTGCGTTTTAGTACTCTCCTGACCAAGTTTGAATAGGTACTTACAGGGAACTGCCTGGCAGTGAGTAACCTTTGTTTTGCTTCTCCACTTGTATTTTGAACTCTGTTTAAAAATCCCCCTTGTGCGGAGGAGGAAATGGTGATTCAGACCTCTGCATGAAGTTGGCCTTTACAGGAGTTATTAACGGTAGACAATCCTTTTGATTCCTCCCGTTGTGTGAACACCACATTAGTGGGGCGGCGTTGCTGCTTTTTCATTTATTACCCTGTGCCGTCCATTAATAAAGACAGTTTGGCGATTGCCATGAAAGCTTGCCGATCTTCAGTGTGACAACGGAAGGACGGAGCTTATCCAAGCCCTGGTATTAGGAATTATTCATGCTGTACCATTGAGCAGCTTCCTTACCCCATGCTGCGAGTAAGAACTTTGGGTTAAGTGTTAAAGTTCGTAAAAAGGAGGGAGTCCAGACCAGGTTAACTCCAACAAGTGCCTTTATTGGCAGAGAAGACAGAACTATATACAACAAATATTAAGTACGGTAGACAGGGGCTCCCACGTTTGACAGCTATTTATACGGAGCTGTCAAACGGGGAGCCAATCAGGCTGCGGCAAAGACCGGCTTCCCGCCAGCCGCGCCTTGGCCAATCAGGCGCGACTAGGGGTTAACAGGCTTGCTACAGTCTGTTACCTAGGCTGCAATCGGCAGGCTGGAAGACCTGCGGCTGGTCGTAAGTCGAGACCAGTCGCAGGTCGAGGACACAACATTAAGAAATGGCATGTAGAAGAGCTACCGCTAGAAGGGAAACCAGTATTTGTATCTCGTGTTTGAACTATACGGTCCTTGGAGAGCTCTGGACTTGGTGGTTTTCTTTCATTACCAAACTAGGTAACATCATAGCCTGCAGCCTGAAGTCTAAATTATTTTAATCGGGATTTTAAGGGGATATAGTTTTAAGATTTTAAGATTTTAGCACAGGGTGATAACTATTTAATTTGGGTTTTAAATATTTATATTTGTCATGTATATATGTTTTTTAACTTCCTGTGCACCGCCCCGAGTCCCTTCGGGGAGAAGGTGCGGTTTATAAATTGAAACAAACAAACAAATAAATAAATAAATAAATCATCACTGCAGTCCCAAAGGTGCCGGACAAAAGGCAACTGGACTTTCTTGGGGTTTTTTTTTCCTGGAAGACGTTTCACTTCTCATCCAAGAAGCTTCATCAGCTCTGAGTGCATGGTGGGGAATGGAAGGATTGATACTCCTTGCAGACAGCTGGTCCTTTGCATTCTTTTTAGAGAGTCGTTGAGGCCACGGAGGTTTATCGGTGCCCTCCGGGTCGTCTGAATGGTGCAAATGGGTGTGGAGCCTTCTTGGAACTGTTGAAAGGACTGTGTAGAGCAGTGGTAGTCAACCTGGTCCCTACTGTCCACTAGAGGGCGTTCCAGCTTTCATGGTGGGTGGTAGGGGTTTTGTCCGATACTGAAGCACTTTCCTTTTTTTAATTTAATTGACTTCCCTACTTTATAAATCACCATTCCTGTGGAACCGGTGGGCGGTTAGAAAATTTTGCTACTAACAGAGATACAAAAGTGGGCGGTAGGTATAAAAAGGTTGACTACCCCTGGTGTAGTAGACTGGAGTTAGATGATGTCATATCCCCTCCCCCTCTTTAGCCCCTCTTTCAAATAAGTGGTATTGATATTGATCAGTAGCGGTTTTGTGAATACATAAAGTCCTTTACTTACGGCCACTAGTGAGTCCAAAATTTACACGGCTAAGCGAGACATTTGTTAAGTGAGTTTTGCCCCATTTTACAACTTTTCTTGCCTCATTTGTCAAGAGAATCGCTGCACTCGTTAAGTTAGTAACACAGTTGTTAAGTGAATCTGTTTCTCCAGTGGTGGGATTCAAAAATTTTTTACTACTGTTTCTGTGGTGGGCGTGGCATGGCTTGGTGGGCGTGACTTGCTGGGAGTGGCTGGGGAAGAATACTGTAAAATCTCCATTCCCTCCCCAATCTGGGGCCAACCAGAGGTGGTAATTGCTGGTTCTTCGGACTACTCAAAATTTCCACTACCGGTTCTCCAGAACTGGTCAGAACCTGCTGAATCCCACCTCTGGTTTATACCCATTTGCATTACTGAGGCAACTTTGAGGACAAAGATAAACCTCAATGGCCTCAATGACTCCATAGGTAAAGGTTGCCCTCGCATATGTGCTAATTGTTCCCGACTCTAGGGGGCAATGCTCATCGCAGTTTCAAAGCCGAAGAGCCAGCGCTGTCCGAAGACATCTCTGTGGTCATGTGGCCGGAAGGCTCACGGGACGCTGTTCCCTTCCCACCAAAGGTGGCTCCTATTTTTCTACTTGCGTTTTTTACATGCTTTCGAACTGCTAGGTTGGCAGAAGCTGGGACAAGTCACGGGAGCTCACTCCATTACGCAGCGCTAGGGATTCGAACTGCCAAACTGCCGACCTTTCTAATCGACGAGCTCGGCGTCTTAGCCCCTGAGTCGCCGCATCCCTGCAACGACTCTCTAAAAGGATGCAAAGGACCAGCTGCTTGCAAGGAGTATCGATCCTTCCATTCCCTACCATCCAGTCAGAGTTGAAGAAGCTTCTTGGATGAGAAGCGAAACATCTTCAAAGAAAAAAAAATCCAAACTGTTTTCTTTGGAAAAGCACCTTTGGGACAACCATGATCTGGATGACTGAGCATCTCCGTAGACATCCTCATGGTTCCAGCTCTCTGATTCTACTCCTCTTAAGGCTGATTCTGGAATGCTGGGATTTTCTTATTCCAAACCACTCTGGATTAAGAACCCTCTTGGTCCTGCTTTTTCCTATTACTGCCAGTGTGAACTGCTCGGCCAAAGTGACACAATACTTTTCCTTGCAAAGAATCCATAATTACTGTTGCCAATAGCGTGAAAGAAGTAATGGGAGGTGACGTTCGGTTGAAGCCTTGAGCCAAAAATTTATGCAGTAAAGTTGACATACTATTATTCCCCAATGGAGCTTAAACGAAAATTCTTGTCAGAGTGCTGAGTTTGTTATTCTAACTCAGAGTAACACTATTTAATAAAACCGAGGTTTTTTTTTAATTTGAAAGTCTATTAAGAAAGAAAGAAAGAAAGAAAGAAAGAAAGAAAGAAAGAAAGAAAGAAAGAAAGAAAGAAAGAAAGAAAGATATTTATTTTATTCAAATTTATACCCCGCACCTTCTCCAAAAACGACCCAGGGCGGCACGCAGGAAATTTAACACAATACAAATATAACAAAAATACAAAATTTTAAAAAGCTATTAAACCCATACCCTGTGCTAAAATAGTATAAAATCCCCCGAATTAAAATCTATCTAAAAACAGTCAAAATGGGAGGTTATGCTAGGCCGGCTTGTTGGAAAAGGTGCGTTTTAAGACACTGGCGGAAGAGGCGGAAGTCTGAGATGGTGCGTAATTCGGGGGGCAAGTCGTTCCAGAGGGAAGGGCCCGCCACAGAGAAGGCCCTTCCCCTGGGTGTCATCAACCGGCAATGCCCGGCTGACGGCACCCTGAGAAGGCCCTCTCTGTGGGAGCGGATCGGTCGAAGGGATGTATGGGGCAGAAGACGGTCTCGCATATAACTAGGCCGAGATAGATAGATAGATAGATAGATAGATAGATAGATAGATAGATAGATAGATAGATAGATAGATAGATAGATAGATAGATAGATAGATAGATAGATGGGTGATACTGTTATGTGTCAAAGCACCTGGTATGCCCAAATATGGAGGGAGCAAAATGTTTCCGTGGCTTAGCTGATAAGGGAGGAGAGCTTGTGGCTTAGAGGCTAATACAACTGCCTAACATGTAAAAACAGCCCAGGTTCGAATCCCAGTAAGGGTATGGCTAGCTGATGAGAGGTAAAGAGCTTGAAATAAATCTATACTAGATCTATTATACTGTATTACATGTTAGGCAGATGTTTTAGCCACTAAGCCACCAGGTTTTCCTCCTGATCAGCTGAGCTAGGGGAATAAGTATATATATAAGTATATATTTTCTGTCTTTCGGCTCACCAGTGGCTAAAACATCTGCCTAACATGTAATATAGCCCCAGTTCAAATCCCAGTAAGGGGTATGGCTAGCTGATGAGAGCTAAAGAGCTTGAAATAGATCTATACTAGTCTCCCTTTATTTATTTATCAGCACAAATGCAACACACACACACACAAACACACCAATGATGGCTAACCTTTTTCCATTGGAGTGCCCAAAGTGCACCTGAACCCCCGAACCTCCAAAATGCAATTCGTGCACCCCTCCGTGCATACGCCACGCCCACCCGTGCGTGACTCTTATGCACTTCCCCTGACCAGCCACACAACCCCCTACATGCATTCCACGCATGTGACCCCCCCTGTGCATGCGTACACCACCCCCATGCACGACCTCCTCCCCCTGTGCATGCACGGCGGAAATCCAAAGATTAGATAGCCGGTTGGAGGCGCGCAGGTATGCACGGCGGAGCTGAACTGGGGTGACGGCTCAGGTGCCATCCAGAGAGGGCGCTGCGGGCCACCTCTGGCTTGTTCTTGGCAATGTAAAGATGCTTTGCTATCATCTCCTCTACTACAGATCACAGAACTTGAGGAAGGCAGAGTGAGTATATATTGCCTAGGCAACAGAATCATTTCTCTAGTATTTTAAAAAACAGAGAGTAGTATGCCAGTGTGATATATTTGGATTCAAGATACTGATGCAAGGCACAACGAGAATTGCTACAGGAAAGAAGGACTGCACCATGGTTACTAAACTGGAAACAAAAAGTGATCTTTAAAACAAAGGAAGGATCTTGAGAAGGATCTGACCAAATTTGAAATATGAAGATCACTTATTAGGTTGTGTGTATAAATTATTAGAGACGCAGTGGCTAAGATGCTGAGCTTGTAGATCAGAAAGGTTGGCAGTTTGGTGGTTCGAATCCCTAGCACCGCGTAATGGAGTGAGCTCCCGTTCCTTGTCCCAGCTTCTGCCAACCTAGCAGTTCAAAAGCACGTAAAAAATGCAAGTAGGAAAATAGGAACAACCTTTGGTGGGAAGGGAACAGTGTTCCGTGTGCCTTTGGCATTTAGTCATGCCGGCCACATGACCACGGAGACGTTTTCGGACAGCGCTGGCTCTTTGGCTTTGAAACGGAGATGAGCACTGCCCCCTAGAGTCGGGAACGGCTAGCACGTATGCGCCAGGGGAACCTTTACGTTTACCTTTACCTTATAAATAGTTACTAAATTACAATACACAAATAAATTTTTTTAAAAACCCTGCAAAATGAGATGAATGCAAAACTTCAGAGTGATCCCAGTGGATCAATGGGATATTTATGGAAAAAGTCGATAATATATACTCTTAAGCCGTAATTGATATAAAATGCTTTATAGATGCTACATAAGCCACTCGATGATTGCCGAGATCATCATATTACGATAAATGCTGGGAACCCTAATAATAAAGAAGGGACATTATGGTGCTTACGTAACATAATAGTAATGATGAAAGACAAAATGCATACGAAGCTAGAATTGAGAAGACAGCAAAAGTCACCTCTGCAAAGAAACAGGGGACTACCTACCGTAGTTAGCTGCAATAAAATAAAATAAAAACCCATTTCACAGACCGAGTACCAACAACATAATGGCAAAAGAGCAGCAAGGGTGCCTCAGAAGATCTGCAAGAAATAGTATTTTCCTTCAAGCAAGAACTGGTGGGGCCACAAAATAAACAGTCATGGAAAACGACCACGCTTAAAATTCCCTGGAACATTAGAATTTCAGAAATACAGCACCCCAGATTTAATTGCCAATAAGGAAGATTTTAAAAACTTAACAGAGTTGGAAGGGACCTTGTAGGTCATCTAGTCCACCACCCCCCCCCCCGCCCAAGCAGGAGACCCGACACAATTTCTGACAGATGGCAGTCCCGTCTCTTCTTGAAAGCTTCCCGGGATGGAGCACCCACAACTTCGGAAGGCAACCTCTGCTCCATGGGTTGATTGTTCTCACGGTCAGAAAAGTTCTCCTTGTTTTCAGGTTGAATCTCTCCTGGATCAATTTCCATCTATCTGGACAGTGGATGTGACACAAAAAATTTTGCGGGCCGAATCGTCAGTAATGCCAACAGCAACCCACCCCTTAACCACAAGTTGTACTAACAAACTTTTCTTATCTGGAACTATTCTCCAGCTTGTTTACCGGTTTAGGAGTGTTGAAAGCTAATAAATCTGAACATCACTTTAAAATAAATCAATTTAAAATACAAGGTAACTATGTTAATTAACATATAACAAAACTGATGTTATTTGTCCCTCCAAGGTCCCTTCCAACTCTTATTATTCTCTATTCAGTACCAATGACCCTGCATTTTTCAATCCTGAGCTACAAATATTCTCCTTTATAAGCTCGCTGTGGTGGCTCAGTGGCTAAGACGCTGAGCTTGTCGATCAGAAAGGTCGGCAGCATGGCGGCTCGAATCCCTAGCGCTGCGTAACGGAGGGAGCTCCCGTTCCTCGTCCCAGCTTCTGCCAACCTAGCAGTTCGAAAGCACGTAAAAAATGCAAGTAGAAAAATAGGAACCGCCTTTGGTGGGAAGGGAACAGCGTTCTGTGTGCCTTCGGTGTTTAATCATGCCGGCCTCATGACCACGGAGACGTCTTTGGACAGCGCTGTCTCTTCGGCTCAGAAACGGAGATGAGCACCGCCCCCTAGAGTCGGGAACAAGTAGCCCATATGTGCGAGGGGAACCTTTACCTTTGCTCAAGTCACAGCTCCCCTCAAAGGTTTGTCCAACCAGAAGTGCAGCAGCAAGGAAGTAAGAAGTTTTCACTGTCAGATGAAACAAAGTACCTCTGGCTTGCCAGTGTGAATGTTCTTGACACTGAAATCCTAAACTGAAAGGGAGAGAGAGAAACTTTAATTTAATTTATTTAGATTTATAGAACACCGAAGTTTGAGTAAAAGAGAAAGATGGGAAGTCAATCCCCATTGTCAACCACTTTTCTATGTGTCAACAGCTTTTTGCAGCGGGATGGTGGCTGGGGTGGGGGGGGAGAGAGAAGAAAAAAAATTGTTCTCTTCCTGTTCAAAGTGCTTTTAAATTTAGAAATTACAATTAATCTCTCTTCCCATCCTTCCATGTTTTATGCATGAGGAGTAGTATGTGTAAGCAGCTTTGAGGAGGAAAACAAATCCAGAATGAAAGGAAAGGAGTTGCAATTTGTGTCGTTTTTGGCACGGGAACTAGTTATCTGCAAGATCGAATCCTGCCCCACACATCCCTTCGACCGATTCGCTCGCACAGAGAGGGACTTCTCCGGGTGCCGTCCACTAGGCAATGCTAGCGGGCAACGCCCAGGGGAAGGGCCTTCTCTGTGGTGGGCCCAACTCTCTGGAACGACCTACCCCCCGAACTCAGAACAACTACGGACCTCCGCTCCTTCCGCCAAAAACTAAAGACTCACTTCTTCCATCAGGCCGGCCTGGCCTAATCTACCTCTCCAGCCTTTAGTCTGAATATTTAAACTGTTTTAATTGGGTTTTTAAGGGGTTTAGTTTTTAAGGATTTTAGGTTTTTAGCGTAAGGTTATAGTTGGTTTAATTCGATTTTATATATTTATAATGGTTCTATGTTTTTATGCTTTTTAATTTCCTGTGCACCGCCCCGAGTCCCTTTGGGGAGAGGGAGCGGTCTACAAATTAAACTGATTGATTGATTGATTGATTGATCTGATCTGCTTAGTTTCTCTCTTTCTTATTTCCCTCCTTCTCCGCCTCAAAACACCTTTAGTGGCTCTTACCTCATAAATATAAACAAATATATATATTTTTAAAGTGACAACTAAGGAAACGAACAGCAAGCAAAATAGTCCAATGGGGGAAAAAAATCTACTCGCTATCTTGCTTTCCTGAGGAGATCCTGTCAGGGGTGGGATTGAAAAAATTTAGCAAGGGGTTCTCTGCCCATTTGCTGGGTGAATGTGCCCATGGGGCCAGGGTCTGCATTATGGTGGTGGGGAGGCATTTTTTGCCCTTCCCACCAGTGGTGGGTTTCAAAAATTTTTAGAACCTCTTCTGTAGGTGTGGCCTGCTTTGTGGGAGTGGCTTGCCAGCCATGTGACCGGGTGGGAGTGGCTTGGTAGCCATGTGACCGGGTGGGAGTGGCTTGCCAGCCATGTGACTGGGTGGGAGTGGCTTGGCAGTTATGTGACTGGGTGGGTGTGGCCAACTTGTAAAATGTGGTGAAACTCACTTAACAATGCTCTTGCTTTGCAACCAAAATGTTGGCTCAGGAACTCTGGCATTTGAAGCACGCAAGTCTTAAAGCTGTCAAGTGACAAGACCCTCGCACCCCTCACCCTTTAGAAAAAAAAACCCCAGGGGTGTTCAAACTTGGCAGCTTTAAGACTTGTGGACTTCAACTCCCAGAATTCCTCCTCTCGCTCTTCCTCTGGATGATGGGCGGATGGGTGGACGGAGGCAGCTGGAACTGGTTCTCAACGGCCCTGGAGATTTGTGGAACCTCTTCTGTAGAAGAGGCTAGAACTGTCAGGAACCCACCCCTGCTTCCCACGTACCGGAGGCTTTCTTTGAGCCTCCGGGAGGGCGAAAACAGCCTTCCACAGACTCCGGAGGTCAGAAACAGGCCCGTTTCCGGACTTCCAGAACTTCTGGCAAGGCCCATTTTTCGCCTCCACCCCCCCAACCCTCCGCGCGGACCCTGCACTTACCTGGCATGATGAAAGGGGCGCATGGAGATTCCTGGGAGGGGCAGGGCGAGGCAAGTCCTTCCAATTATGGATGCCTAAGGGCACCCTCCGGGTTGGAGAGATAGGCAGGATGTCTCTCAATGCCATTTGCAGGGAATCATAAGCAGGTGAAGGCATCTGCTTGGGAAGACCCTGAAGCAAATGGGGAGCCACTGTGTGAGACAGAATGCTGGACTGGATGTGGGCTGTGGCCTGTTCCAGCAAGGCTGTTCTTATGTTCTTATGTTCTTAACTATCAGTTCAGTGACCCAGATGCAAATATTAGTATCTGGTTCGCCCGAATCGGTCTAAACCAGCTGAATCCCACCCCTGTGATGGTTATGGTAGTAGCAAATCAGGCGCTGTTGTCTTGGCTGCTTCAGATGTTTTGGGACTTGGGATCTCCAAAAATTTCTAGAGGGTTTGAGAGAAACTGGCTAGGAATTCTGAGTATTGTCCCCATCTATCAGGATGATTCAGTCTAGAATTAACAGGTCGACCTCAATTTACAATCACAAGTGAGACGTACAATCCCAGCGAGTTGTTAAGGACAAACCTATCAGGACTAGATTCAGCAGTCTATCTGCAGTTAAAAGACAAAGGCCACTCTTTTGGAGACAGCAAAGGCCACAGTTTGGACAGAGAGGACCGCTAGTTAGAAAAAGGGGTCAAAGAGGCCATCTGGGTCAAAATTGAACAGGTCCTCTCTCAACAGAGGAGGAGAGATAGGATATAATCTATCTCCAGTCTACAACACAGTCCTTTCAACAGTTCCAAGAAGGCTCCTCACCCAGTTGCACCACTCGGGTGACCCCGAGGTCACAGATAAAGCGCCAAGTGGCCTCAATGACTCACTAAAAGGATGCAAATGACCAGCTTGTCTGCAAGGAATATAAATCCTTGCATTCTCCAACCATCCCGTCAGAGCAGAAGAAGCTTCTTGGACAAGAAGCAAAACGGCTTCAAAGAAAAAAAACAGAAAGTCCAGTTGCCTCTTGAAAAAGCAATTTTGGGACCACCATGACCTGCTTGACTGAGGATCTCCATAGGCATTTTCCCTTTTACTTTTTGTAGGCTAAACTTCGAAGCACCTTGGCGGTAAAAGGAGATTCAAATTTGCTTATTGTTGGCAAAATCATGCCTGGGGGAAAAAAAATCTACCCTAACTTCCTGCTGTTGTGGGAACTAATGCAGTATTGAATATATAAGTGCCTAACTTCTATATTTATAAACAAATACCGCACACATTCATTATTTAGGCTTCTCTTGATAGAACTGACATTGAAAAAAAAAAGCGGATAACTCCAAGTCTTTGGAATGAAGAAAGGAAGACATCTCTGTCTGTCTGTCTGTCTATCTATCTTGCTAACTCGTTAGGACAACGCATTGACAAGCCGCAAGCCCGCGTTCGAGCCCTGAGTGCTGCCATGTGCTGGGCTGAGCTCCGGTCGTTTGCTCCAGCTCCTGCTAGCCCAGCAGTTTGAAAGTGTGTAATCGCAAATAGATAGATAGCTACCTGTTGTGGCCCAGCAGGGACCGGCTGAGCTGTTAATGGACTCTGATAGTGAGGAACAATATGAGTCTGCCCTGCAGACTGAGGAAGACCCTGGGGGGTGTTCGGAGTCAGAGGAGGGACTAGACAGGCTGGTTGGCCACCAGGAGGTGCCTGAGGCATGGAGCAGTGGGGAAGATCAGAGTCAGTTTGTCCCTGACGCTAGAATGCGAAGAGTTGAGAGGCGGAGGCAGCAACTCTGGAGGCAGAGTCACAGAAGGTGTGATTAGGCACCAGGTGGTGGTTGATTGGCCCCTCCCAGAGAGCTTATAGGTGAGGTGATGGGAGGGGACATTTGCAGGAAACAACCGTTCACTGAAGGAGTCATGAATGTCTGTGTGATTCGAAGCCTGTGCCCGTTCAGTTTCCTGTGAGTTTGAAGGCTTGTGTAAAAGTTTGCTGCGAAGCCAAGCCTGTGCCATGAGTTTCTGGGCTCTCAGCCAAGAGACTGCTTATCTCACTTATTAACAGTGGCAAACAGCCAAGTCTGGGCTCTTGTTTATTCCGAGGCCGGCGGACAGAACAGGTACCACTTCATGGACACATTATCAGGGATATAAAAAGGAGGCCCAAATCGGGTGTTCCCCAAGAAATGATGATGTCATCGGCTAATCTTTTCAACATGGAAATAGATTGGTACTTTTGACACAAATAATAATAATAATAATAATCTTTATTGTCATTGTAAAAATTACAATGAAATTGCACCCTATTTAGCTAATTATCTAGTTATCTACCCTGTTTCCCCCAAATAAGAGCTATCCCGAAAATAAAATGTGGCATGTTTTTATGCATGTGCTTCATATAAGCCCTACCCTCAAAATAAGTCCTATTTGAGCACCTGTGCCTCCAAGTCCCTGCCCATTCCATCTGGTTGCTCATGGTGCTTGGCAAGACACCAAAGGGCTGTAACTTATGATGCAACCAGCAAAGGAAATTGCTGAGTTGATGGAACCATCATGTTTTACCCTAACATGGTAACACATGGAGCCATTTCTGAGGGCACGCGAGGCGTTGCCCTGTCAGCTCCATTGCTTGTGCCAGCTGGCCAGCTGATCTTTGGGCCTTGATTTTTGGCTGTTTTTTGCCTTCCGGAGGCTTCCCTGAAAAACTGCCCAATACGCAAACTGGACATTTGGGAACTGACTTCCTGAACTTCTGATTTGCGTGTTGGGCCTCCGGCGGGGGCACAGGGAGCCATTTTCGCTCTTTACAGGCCCCAAGTTGAAGTTGAAGTTTATTTGATTTCTATACTGCCCTTCTCCCTCTCGGGACTCAGGGCGGTGTACAGCCATAATAAAATAAGTGATACAAAATCTAAAACAATGTGTTGAAAGGTATTAAATAAATGGCCTACATCTTTAAAATCCCATACTAAAATCGCTATTTAAAATCCCTTTAAAACTACGACAGGCCGGCAGCGCAGAATACATGCATCTTCAGGGCCCGACGGAAGAGATGTAGGTCCGAGATCGTCCTTAGCCCAGGGGGGAGGTCATTCCAGAGGGCAGGAGCTGCCACAGAGAAGGCTCTCCCCCTGGGGGGTCGCCAACTGGCATTGTTTGGCCCACGGCACCCTGATGAGGCCCTCTCTATGAGAGCGAACTGGTCGGTGGGAGGTATTTGGCAGCAGGAGGCGGTCTTGCAGGTAACCAGGTCCCTTGCCATGGAGCGCTTTAAAGATGGTCACGAGTACCTTGAAGCGCACCCGGAAAGCCACAGGCAGCCAGTGCAGCCAAGAAAGCTGTGTGCGCATGCGTGGGGCAGCGGGGTGGTGGTGGTCATGCACACATGCGCAGGTGTGCGAGGAGCATTAAATTATGGCGATGGGCATGCAAGTATGTGCGATAGCGCACACGTACTTTTGGCACCCAAGGCGAAAAACACTCCCCATCCCTGCCCTAAGCAATGAGTTCAAATGCATTTCAATTCGGTTTTGCCACCTGCCTCTTTGGAGGAAGAACTTCCTCCAAAAGCTACTCCTGAGATAGATTTGGCCCTTCGTCCACAGAAGAATTCTTGTGTTTCTGAAAGGCGCCGCCGGCTGTCATCCTGCCTCACGTGGCCTTGCGTCTTCCCTTTCATGTGGTTTTGAACATCTGTGGCAACCGAACGAGCCCATGCTTACCTCGCTGTTGCAGGAAGAAGAAATAAGAAAGCATCACCGGCTGACTTCTAAAGCAAGTCTTAATTAGGTCACCCAGGAGAAAGTAGAGCACTGTTCCCTGTTGTCACTTTTTTTCCCCGTCAAGCTTCCTAATTTTAGACCAAATAATCTCCCCGTAATCTTGGCGCCTCTGGAATTTCATGACTGAGCGCGCCAGTTGGAACAGGTGTGGGAGGCAGTGGTGGGTTGCAGGAGGTACGCCCCGGTACGGGTATATTTTATACAATACCATAGCAGAGTTGGAAGGGACCTTGGAGGTCTTCTAGTCCAACCCCCTGCCTAGGCAGGAAGCCCTATACCGTTTCAGACAAATGGCTATCCAACATCTTCCTAAAGACTTCCAGTGTTGAGGCATTCACAACTTCTGGAGGCAACTTCTGTTCCACTGGTTATTTGTTCTCACTGTCAGGAAATTTCTCCTTAGTTCTAAGTTGCTTCTCTCCTTGATTAGTTTCCACCCATTGCTTCTTGTTCTACCCTCAGGTGCCTTGGTGAGTAGCTTGACTCCCTCTTCTTGGGGGCAACCCCTGAGATATTGGAAGGCTGCTATCATGTCTCCCCTGGTCCTTCTTTTCATTAAACTAGACACACCCAGTTCCTGCAACCGTTCTTCATATGTTTTAGCCTCCAGTCCCCTAATCCTCTTTGTTGCTCTTCTCTGCACTCTTTCAAGAGTCTCCACATCTTTTCTACATCGTGGCGACCAAAACTGAATTCTGTATTCCAAGTGTGGCCTTCCCAAGGCCTTATAAAGTGGTATTAACACTTCATGTTTAATACAATAATACAATAGCAGATTTGGAAGGGACCTTGTAGGTCTTCTAGTCCAAACCCCTGCCTAGGCAGGAAGCCCTATACCGTTTCAGACAAATGGCTATCCAACATCTTCCTAAAGACTTCCAGTGTTGAGGCATTCACAACTTCTGGAGGCAACTTCTGTTCCACTGGTTATTTGTTCTCACTGTCAGGAAATTTCTCCTTAGTTCTAAGTTGCTTCTCTCCTTGATTAGTTTCCACCCATTGCTTCTTGTTCTACCCTCAGGTGCCTTGGAGAATAGCTTGACTCCCTCTTCTTGGGGGCAACCCCTGAGATATTGGAAGGCTGCTATCATGTCTCCCCTGGTCCTTCTTTTCATCAGACTAGACATCCCCAGTTCCTGCAACCGTTCTTCATATGTTTTAGCCTCCAGTCCCCTAATCCTCTTTGTTGCTCTTCTCTGCTCTCTTTCTAGAGTCTCTGCATCTTTTCTACATCGTGGCGACCAAAACTGAATGCTGTATTCCAAGTGTGGCCTTCCCAAGGCCTTATAAAGTGGTATTAACACTTCATGTTTAATACAATAATACAATAGCAGAGTTGGAAGGGACCTTGTAGGTCTTCTAGTCCAACCCCCTGCGTGGGCAGGAACCTTATACCATTTCAGACAAATGGCTATCTAACATCTTCTTAAAGACTTCCAGGGTTTGGAGCCTGCCCCGGAGCACCGTGGCCCGATCTGGGCCTCCGGAGGGCCCACCTGCCTGCCCGCGTTCCTTACCTCTCTTTAAAGCAGAGGTCTCATTCTCATCGCCCGCGAGCCAATTGCGGCCTGCAGGACGGTATCTTGTGGTCTCCACCGTGCTATGAATTTATTTATTTATTTTATTTTATTACATTTATATCCCGCCCTTCTCCACAGAGGACCCAGGGCGGCGCACAGGAGATTTAAAAAACATACAAAATAGAAAATAGATAAATAATTTAAAATATATATTAAATGATCCCGATCCTATGCTAAAAACCAATTGTTAAAAACCCAATTTAAAACTTTTCTAAAAGTATAATACTAGTGCAGCCCGCAGGGGGAGTGGACCTCGGTGGAATCCCTTATGCAGCCCAGCCTCACCCAGACTCTGCCTCCAGCGGCCCCCAGATAAATTGAGTTTGAGACCCCTGCTTTAAAGTCTTCGGCACTTCCGTGCACAGTGAGTGCAGCGCTTGTGCGACGTTCCGCCGAGCAGCTGGAGTATTGCGGAGGTTCACGGCGGTGTCGCTGGACGGGAAGACGCATATGCATGCTGCCACATGCTTGGTCCCCAAACTCTCTATTGATTTAAACAGCTGTGAATTTTGTTCATTCACAGCCTGTAATGATCCACAACCAGTCTGTGAAGAGTCTGACAGATGTCTGCCACAGTCTTTCACAGTAGGGTTGATAAGCACCCACCTTTATCTTCCTTGAAACGCTGGCAGAGACCCTAATTGCCAATTGGTTTTGCCAGGCTAAATGGAGCACAGAGTCAAACCGAGGTTCTCAAGAGTTTGAATCGACCAGAATGAACAAAGTTGCTTCCTGCAAAGGCTTATGTCCGTTTGCTCCGTTTTGTCTTATGGGAAAGGCCAATCATCTCCAAGCCTTACTCCCAAGTCACCCCTTTTGTGTTATCTGTTCTTGCCTTCTGGCAGCTCTGCGCATGCGCACACTGGGAACAGGCTCACACTGTTCCTCTGCCTCACTGATGTCAGGCTCCGAATGCAGCACATAACTCCCAGATGGCCCTGGCCCCCTCTCTGCCTCCGACACAGAGTCCTCGTCCAAGCCTTCCCCAGACTCCAGGACTGGCCCATGTTCCTCCCCAACCTCTTTACTTTCTAGGGTCTTTCAAGAGTGAATTGACATCCACAGACCTTATCAGACTTGGAGAGCTGCCAGGTCGATATCTTCCAAACGCAACGGCTGTCCAAGAAAATACTTGGCAAGGAGTCTCTGAGAGTCACGAACAAACCTTCACACTAATTAAGCGAACTAATTGTCTCCTGCAAACTCCACTCCCCTTTTGCTCCTCTTGATTCCCTATGGGAGGGGCCATTCACTATCCACCTGTGCCTTTACTCCCAAGTCGGGTCTGTTCCTTAGCATTTCCATTCACCTGGCAGTTCTGTGCATGCGCTCATTGGGAACAGGCTCCAGCTGTTCTTCTGCCCCACTGATCTCCAACTCCAAAGGCAGCTGATAACTGTCAGACAGCCCTGGCCCCCTCTCTGCCTCCGACACAGAGCCCTCCTCAGAGCCTTCCCCAGACTCCAGGACTGGCCCATGTTCCTCCCCAACCTCTTTACTGTCCAACTGTGCTGCCAGCTCCTCAGGCCACTGGCAGACCACAAACGTGTGTGTGTGTGTGTGTGTGTGTGTGTGTTCCTTATGCACAAGGTCACCGCCATGTTTCATGCAAAGGTAATTCGGTTGTCTGATTCTAGCTTGGAAGAAAGTCATGATGTATTTGCTTGCCCTCTTTGTCCTCCATAGTTTGGGGGGCATCTTTAAATCAGTGGCTGCGAGGGATTGAAAAGGCTATTAAAGCAGTGGTAGGAACTTCCGTCTGCCTTTTGGCTAATTGATGGGTACCTTTGCAAGCCTGAAAGAGATTACAGCAAAGCCGCCGTTCCTATCGACCAGCTTGTAAAAACTCAGGTACTCTTTTCATCTGTGTTAAGATGGAATGAGATAGCAGCTTCTGATTTGTGATCCCACTTCTGTGTTTTAGCAAACCCCCCCCCCATCAATCATTAGTAGTCCACCTTTCAAACTCTTTTGGTTAGTTTTGTGTGTGTGTGTGTGTGTGTGTGTGTTTAAAGACGGTTTCCCTTCCTGTGTCCATCATTAAATCTTTCTTTTTTTAAAAAAAAAGAACACAACAACAGTAGTCGAGTACAAACTCTCCGTGTGACACAGATGGGAGTTAAAAAAGAAACAATTGTTATTTTAGACCAAATCCAACAGACTTTCAATTCTCCAGACTGATCAGCGCTATGGCCAGTTCAAAGCCAGCACATGAAAAAAAGAAAGAATCCAGAACGATGCACCAAAAAGCAACAGAGATGATCAGAGATGGAAGACCAAGTCCTGTGCAGGACAAAGTCACTGTGCAGGACAAAGAGGCAGAAGACTAGCAGAAAGCATTCCATAAACACCAACGAGCAGTCGGAAGACATGATAAAAACGCCTTAATTGCACAACATATAGGCGGACCTCAACACAGTTTCAGCTGGGGAACTGCGAGTTGTTGCCCAGCCGGCTCCGGATGAGCTGCTGATGGACTCTTCTAGCGAAGAGCCCTATGAGTCTGCTCTGGAGGACGAGGGAGGCCTAGAGGAGTGCTCAGAGTCAGAGCAGGAACAAGAGAGGCTGGTTGGCCACCAGGAGGCGCCTGGGTCATGGAGCAGTGGGGAGGATCAAAGGCAGTTTGTCCATGATGCCAGAGTGAGAAGGGCTGAGAGGCGGAGGCAGCAATTACGTCGTAGGCAGGCTCGCAGACAATGATTAAGAGCCAGGTAGTTGTTGATTGGCCCCTCCAAAGAGAGCTGATAGGTGAGACATTGGGAGGGAACATTTGCAGGAAGCAACCGTTTGGAACTTCAGTATTCCAGAAAGCCTGAGCCTTCTGCGGGATCGGATCCTGCCCCATACATCCTTGCAGCCGATTCGCTCCCACAGAGAGGGACTTCTCCGGGTGCCGTCCACTAGGCTATGCCAGCGGGCGACGCCCCGGGGAAGGGCCTTCTCTGTGGCGGGCCCAGCCCTCTGGAACGACCTTCCCCCCGAAATTAGAACAACTACGGACCTCCACTCCTTCCGTCAAAAACTTAAAACACACTTTTTCTGCTTGGCCAGCCTAGGTTAGTCTTCCGTCTTTTAATAGGGTTTTAGGGGATTTTAGTCAATTTTAAAATTGGGGATTTTAGCGCAGGGATAATTTTTGTTTAATTTGTTTTTATCTATTCTATTTATGTATTTTTTACTAGTATTTTTAATTTCCCTGTGCACCGCTCCGAGTCCCTTTGGGGAGAGGACGCGGTTTACAAATAAAATTATTATTATTATTATTATTATAGTCGTGTTTGAGATTACGTGAGTTGTCTGGGCTCTTAGCCAAAGCCTTTGCTTATCTCGTAATTAAGCAGTGGGAAGCAGCCAAGCCTGTGTGTGCTGGGGGATTCAGCCCATGAGACAGAACAACAAGCTAAGTCCCAAAACTGTAGAGAATTCCTGGAAGCCTGGCACTCAGACGAATCAGCCATCAACAGGCACACAGAGGTGAACAACACCTACACGCCATTCAAAAGAGACAGTCAACAAACTCTTCTGGGTTGCAGCCCTAAAAACCGTGCACTCTCCCTTTTCGGCACGCGTTGCCGAAAGGGATCGCCATCGTTGTCTTAGTGTATGTTATATAGAAGCACCTCCAAGCCTGTTCTCCTTCATTCCAGAATGTAGGACATAGAAGAATGAATTAAAGTTACGCAGAGACAGAATCCTTCCTCAGAACAAGGCCCCCTTCTGCAGTGTCTCCGAGAGGGAGGTGAACTTTCTTTCGTTGAACGTCTTCAAGCGGAGATGAGAAAGCGATCTGTCTCCCAAGTTTTAATTTGGATTCCTACGCTGAACGAAGGGTTGAACTCCAGTGACCTAACTGGCTCCTTCCGACTTTATGTTTCCGTAATTGCCGGAATGATAGAATTGCTTTCCAGTGGCATTTTGAGAAGAAAGAGTCCTCAGATGGAAGGAAGACCAAATCCCCTAATTGAAAGAAACCAACCACATCCTACGGCTCTTCTTATGATGAAACAGCAACCTGGAGAAGTCATTAAACATTGGTGATGTTGATAAATTTCGCGGGTGGTACTCGTATCTGAATGTCTGAGTTGTCTCACGGCAATTCGGTTATAAATTGAGCCCTTTCCTTATCAGGTGTTGTGATCGGCCAGTGGCCAGCGGAGCTGGTGGCAGACTCAGACAGTGGGGAGAGTTGGGGAGGAACATGGGCCAGTCCTGGAGTCTGGGGAAGGCTCGGAGGAGGGCTCTGTGTCGGAGGCAGAGAGGGGGCCAGGGCTGTCTGACAGTTATCAGATGCCTTTGGAGTCAGAGATCAGTGGGGCAGAAGAACAGCTGGAGCCTGTTCCCAATGAGCGCATGCACAGAACTGCCAGGCGAATGGAAATGCTAAGGAACAGACCCGACTTGGGAGTAAAGGCACAGGTGGATAGTGAATGGCCCCTCCCATAGGGAATTAAGAGGAGCGAAAGGGGAGTGGAGTTTGCAGGAGACAATTAGTTCGCTTAATTAGCATGAAGATTTGTTCGGGACTCTCAGAGACTCCGTGCCAAATATTTTTTTGGACAGCCGTTGCGTTTGGAAGATATCGGCCTGGCAGCTCTCCAAGCCTGATGAGGTCTGTGGTTGTCAATTCACCCTCGAAAGACTGTTTGCTGGGACTTTGCTGGATGTGAATGAGAGGAATTGACATTACCTTAGGGTTGTCATCAGAATAGTAGAACAGAATAACAGTGTTGGAAGGGACCCTGGAGGTCTTCGAGTCCAACCCCCTGCTCAAGCAGGAGACCCTATAACAGAGGAGTCAAACTCGATTTCATTGAGGGCCGCATCAGGGCTGTGTTTGACCTCTGGAGGGGCATGGGGGGGGCGCGCGGCCAACTCAATGTCACTTGTGTCAGAGGCGCCTGTGGTGGCTCGAGTGCTTTGCCAGTGAAAACGGATTCCCGAGCTTCCTTTTCAGCTGCCATGGCCTCCTGCAACCCTCCAGGAGGGCTGCCTGCTTTTCAGGGGAGCTCTGTGGGCCAAATCTAAGCACTGGATCCAGCTCCCAGGCCTTGAGTTTGACACCCCTGCCCTATACCATTTCAGAGAGCTGTCCAGTCTCTTCTTAAAAACCTCCAGTGATGGAGCCTTCACAACTTCTGCAGGCAAGCCGTTCCACCGATGGATTGTTCTCACTGTCAGGAGATTTCTCCTTAGTTCTAGGTTGCTTCTCTCCTGGATTAATTTCCATCCGTGGCTTCTAGAGATAGCCAGGAAATTCTCTTTTGGGGACAAGGCTTCCTAGGGTTGACCTCCGTGCAATCACGGACCTTCGCCTCTTTCATCGGGCACTAAAAACATACTTCTTTCATGCGGCCGGCCTGGCATAGCTGTTTTATGGCTGATTTTAGTTGGGTTTTAATTATGTTTTTAGCACGGGTCCAAATTTTATTTAATTCAGTTTTAACTACTTGATTGTCTATATATTTTTATATTTTTATTGTTCCTGTGCACCGCCCTGAGTCCCGTCTGGGAGAGAGGGCGGTATAGAAATACAATAAAGATTAAAGATTAAAGATTAGGGAGATTTCTCTAGAATGCTGCCTATCTTCAATTTACCGTTGGCATTTTCTTGGAGAGATGCCACTTTTCAATAAAAGCCCTGGCAGTTAATCATCCTTTTTATTTTCCAAGAATGCCTACACGAGGCCTAAAATGTGTTTAAAAATAAAGGTTGCAAGAGGTGAGCATTTTACTTAATAGCAGGCTTGTTTCCTGTTTAATTTAAAAAAAAAAAAAAATCGACGGCGACTATGACATACTGAAGTCCACTAGAAGCAGCTTTCCTGTCCTTGATGAGAAGTGCTATCAATAGAAGACAATATTTGTAGCTCAGGGTTGAACTGTGGGGCCCTCGGGGGCTCTCTGAACTTGGTGGATTTTCTTGCAGACGTTTCATTACCCAACTAGGTAACAACATCAGTTTATCCATTCATCAATCCAAGCTCAGAGAGCGCTGAGAACCCCACACAAATCATATCCTTTATTTGCAATATATCTTTGGACAATTGGATCTTTAGATAGATAGATAGATAGATAGATAGATAGATAGATAGATAGATAGATAGATGGATGGATGGATGGATGGATGGATGGATGGATGGATGGATGGATGGATGGATGGATGGATGGATGGATGGATGGATGGATGGATGGATGGATGGATGGATGGGGAAGGGAGGGAAGGAAGGAAGGAAAGATGATAGATAGGAGATAGATAGATAGATAGATGGATGGATGGATGGATGGATGGATGGATAGATAGATAGATAGATAGATAGATAGATAGATAGATAGATAGATAGATAGATAGATAGATAGATAGATGGATGGATGGATGATGGAAGACAGATAGATAGATAGATAGATAGATAAATAGATGGATGGATGGATGGATGGATGGGGGGAGGGAGGGAGGGAGGGAGGGAAGGAAAGATGATAGATAGGAGATAGGTAGGTAGGTAGGTAGGTAGGTAGGTAGGTAGATGATAGATAGATAGATAGATGATAGATAGATAGATAGATGGATGGATGGATGGATGGATGGATGGATGGATGGATGGAAGGAAGGAAGGAAAGATGATAGATAGGAGATAGACAGATAGATAGATAGATAGATAGATAGATAGATAGATAGATAGATAGATAGATAGATAGATAGATAGATAGAGATGGATGGATGGATGGATGGATGGATGGATGGATGGATGGATGGAAGGAAGGAAAGATGATAGATAGGAGATAGACAGATAGATAGATAGATAGATAGATAGATAGATAGATAGATAGATAGATAGATAGATAGATAGAGATAGATAGATAGATAGATAGATGATATAGATAGATAGATGATAGATAGATAGATAGATAGATAGATAGATAGATAGATAGATAGATAGATAGATAGATAGATAGATAGATAGAGATAGGAGATAGGCAGGCAGGCAGACAGACATAGATGTAGATGTATAGATATACATACATCTGTGTGCGTGTGTGTGTTTTCCAGCATAACCCTGGAATGCCTCGAGCAATTTCAACCAAAGTTGGTACACAGATTACTTACTGTCTGGAAACAAATACTGTGGGGGTAAGACACTCCTAAAACCCCTCGGTGTGTGTGTTCTGTTGAGCTCCAGCCTGTTGTGCCTTAAAATAGTTTCTAATGTACAGTGCTGTGTTTGCCATGCTAATGGCTTCACAGACCTCCACAAGGGGGCTCCCTCTGGTAAGGGGGAAAATCCAACCTTAGAAACTGGGGTGACATTCATGGAAGGAGGGTTGGGATGAATAAATAAATACCTGGGCAGCGCTGGGTTATCAACTAGTTGCCTACTAAAAACATAGTCAAGACTTGTATCAATCACGGTTGATTGTGGGTGATTACATGGATATGACCTCCTATAAATGTACAGGTGGTCCTTGATGTATGGCCATAATTGGGACCAGGATTTCCATCGTTAACCAATTTCCGTTGTTCAGCAAGGCAAAATTTCCATCGTTAAGCAACTTTCCATGGTTAGGAACACAGCTGTTCTGTGAGTCACATTTGGCTCCAAAATCTAAGAGGCTGGCTTGGACAAAACTCCGCAGCACGTTTTCATGCGGCTATTGATAAAAATACGATCGCCCACATGATCGCCAATGTCCGATGACAAATATGGCACAACAAGAAGAAGACATAGTACCATTAGATCACCTTTCCTTAGCTCCTCCAATTTAAAATTGTATTGTATTGTATTGTAAAAGTAATATAAGGAACCACCTCGTGCTGTTTCAGAAGAGATAATCCTGTCCTCTAGTGCAGGGGTCTCCAACCTTTGCAACTTTAAGTCTGAAGGACTTCAGCTCCCAGACTTCTCCAGCCAGCAAAGCTGTCAGTGTCAGGGCCTGGGCCAGGGGTCTCCAACCTTTGCAACTTTAAGTCTGAAGGACTTCAGCTCCCAGACTTCTCCAGCCAGCTGGCTGGAGAATTCTGGGAGCTGAAGTCCTTCAGACTTAAAGTTGCAAAGGTTGGAGACCCCTGCTCTAGTGGCCTTATTATTGTTTCTTTTTTTCTTTTTTTTAAGTTTAAAGATATGATTGCATGATATAATTGTTGTTTGCTACGTTAGACTTTTTAGTTTCTTCAACGGATCGTGGAAACCAATAGGATGCTACCGCATTCTTTTTCCTGAAAGTGATCACATATCATTTGATCACCTGATCGTGGGGATGCTACAAATGGTCTTAACTGTGAAAAACAGTTCCAAGTCACTTTTTTTTTCATTGCTGTTGTACTTTTGAATGGCCACTAAATGAACGGTTGATGAATGCTAGATTAACAGAGTTGGAAGGGAGGTCAACCTTGTAGGTCTGTAGCGGTAAAAACCAGGCCCACCACAGACTGGTTGTAATGACAGGACGAGAGACCACGAAGGTGAGAGAATAACAGGAGTTTATTGACGCGTCAAGAGTTCAGAGTGCTCTCGCACTGAAGACTGAAGACTGCGACGCCCTGGCAGACAGTTTTATACTTTCGTCATCAATACAGAAATACATATGGATAAAAGCAGGTTAGCTTTGGAATAGTACAGAAACAGAAGTTAATAGCAAAAATTAATACGTGTCCTATAAATGCATAGTCATTTGTTTAATGCCAGCTATAGTTCCCATATACGGTTTCTATCTTACACCTCCCCTTCTCCTCCAGTTACTTCCTCTTTCCATCTCTTAAAGCAAGGTTTCAGCAATATTTGTAATACTTTGAGAACTTTGAGAACAGAGAAGTACTCCCACACATCTTGCACAAGATGTCCTAAGGGCAAGCGGGCAAACTTCCCAAGGGGTCAGGGTTGACCCCGGGTCCAGGGATTGGGGTCCCTGGCCCCTCTGCCACAGGTCAACTAATCCAACCCTGCCCAAGCAGGAGACCCTACACCATTTCTGACAAACGGCAGGCCAGTCTCTGAAAGCCTCCAGGAATGAAGCTCCCACAACTTCTGAAGGCAACTTCTGTTCCATAGGTTTAATTGCTCTCGCAGTCAGAAACTTCCTCCTTATTTCAAGGCTGAATCTCTCCTTGGTCAGTTTCCATCCATTATTCCTTGTCTGGCTTTCAGGTTCTTTGGAAAATAGCTGGACTCCCCTCACTGTGGCAGCCCCTCAAATATTGGAAGATGCTATCTTCTCTTCTCTAGAGTAGCCATGCACAGTTCCTGTAACCGTTCTTCATATGTTTTAGTCTCCAGGCCCCTAATCATCTTGGTTGCTCTTTTCTGCACTTTTTCTAAAGTCTCAACATCTTTTTTATAATATGGGGACCAAATGCAGTATGCAGTGTGGTCTTGCTAAGGCTTTATAGAGTGGTATTAGTGCCTCCCTTGATCTTGATTGTATCCCTCTGTTAATGTAATTTAGGATTGCATTTGCTTTTTTGGCTGCCGCCGCACGCTGCTGTCTCATATTTATTTATTTATTTATTTTATTAAATTTCTATCCCGTACCTTCTCCTGTATAAGGACCCAGGGCGGCGCACAGGCAATTAAAAAAGAAAACATATATACAAAATAACATCACTTACTAAAACCCATATTAAACTAGTTACCCTGTGCTAAAAATATTATAAAATCCCTCGAATTAAAATTTATAGCTAATAAAAGTCCATATCGGGTGATTATGCTAGGCCGGCTTGTTGAAATAGATGCGTTTTAAGATGCTGGCAGAAAAGGCGGAGATCCAAGATAGTGCGGAGTTCGGGGGGAAGGTCGTTCCAGAGGGTGGGGCCCGCCACAGAGAAGGCCCTTCCCCTGGGTGTCACCAACCGGCATTGCCCGGCCGACGGCACCCGGAGAAGGCCCTCTCTGTGGGAGCGGATCGGTCGAAGAGAAGTATGGGGCATATTTAGCTGATTGTTTACTAAGACTCCAAGATCCCTCTCCAGTTACTGCTATTAAGCCTGGTTTCACCCAGTTTCTATGTGTACTTTTGGTTTTTTCTTGACTAAGTGTAAGATTTTACTTTTCTCTACTTTGAATTTCAAACGCAGATGAAAGCAGAGATGAGAGGAAAATGAGAGGATTAGTGGTTAGCATCCAAAATAATTATTCAGTGTAGATTCTAAATCGTAGGAAGAGAGTTGAAGTCCACAAATCTTTAAATGGCCAAGTTTGGAGACTAAGCTAGGGTACCCTAATACCCTAAATGTCTCCCTCAAACTCTGTAATTCTCTGTTTACTTTAACCCTTAATATCTTCCCCACCGATTTTTCGGAAAAGAAATGTTTTTTTCTTTTTCATAGCAGCATTTTAGTTCAGCCTTAATGTTCCAGTTCTCCCTAGAAATTAGGCTGGGAGCTCAAAATATATACACCCCTGGAGAGCATATAAGGTCTTGCAGCTGGAGTAGCAATGGTACTCTGTCCATGGTGCTGATCCTTTTAACAGCCGGCATTAGACACTCCCTGCTGTTAAACAGATGGCAGGGGTTTCCCTTCCCAAATGTTTGTGTTGAAGGAAAGGCCAAAAGACCCCAAGACCCCCTCCTATAAACACCTGATTTCTGTAGTCTCTATATTATACTCCCTTGATTACTAGTGCCTACAAGAGTAACGAAGGCAGATTAGTTAGCAAAACCCCCAGGGAATGCTGGGACAAGGTAGCTGCATGAAAAGAATAGATAGAATAGAATAGAATTCTTTATTGGCCAAGTATGATTGGACGCACAAGGAATTTGTCTTTGGTGCAGATGTCCTCAGTGTGCATTCATCCTGTGTACAAATGCATTCATTCATCTATATAAATAAAAATGTAACTATGAGTTTGTTCAAAACAGGTAATCTCTGAAAGTACTGCACCAATCGCTTCCAAATTTTCACACAACGTTCCTTTCAAATACGATACATATAGATTGTGTAGATGTCACACCTGTGCCAGGTACATGCAACGGAAATGTAAAAAATGTAGGTTAGATGGATACAGAGAGAGCAGTGAGCCACAGGATGGCATAATACAAAATGTCATAATACTCTGTCCATAAGATTTAATGAGAAATATAGTAGGTAGGTAGAGAGATAGAAAGAGGGAGAAATATAGTAGGTAGGTAAAGAGATAGAGAGAGGGGGGAGGAATACAATAGGTAGGAAGGTAGAAGAAGAGAGAGAAAGAGAAATATAGTAGGTAGGTAGAGAGATAGAGAGAGGGGGGAGGAATATAATAGGTAGGAAGGTGAAGAGAGAAAAAGAGAGAGAGGGGGAGAAATACAGTAGGTAGGTAGGTAGGTAGGTAGAGGGATAGAGGGAGAAATACAGTAGGTAGGTAGGGGGTTATACAGTGGTTGTGTGTACGTATTTGTGTGTGCAGGTGTAGATTTACACACAGATTGGTTGGCCATTTAACCAGACTGGGCCACAGCAACGCGTGGCCGGGAACGGCTAGTCAAGAATAAAAAGATACAACACTTAGCGATAGTCAAGGTTACTAATTAGCTATCAAATCGTACTAGGAAACAAATAAAAACAATATAAATTGAAAGATACAAGCAACATGGTTATAGTCCTAAGTGGGGAGAGATACCCTGTTTCCCTGAAAATAAGACCTTCCTGGATAATAAGCCCAATTGGGCTCTTGAGTGCATGCGCTAAAATAAGTCCTCCCCGGAAAATATTGCAACACAGCAGCAGTCATGAGGTGACCACGCTCGCCGCCTCCTGCGCCTCAAAAATAATAAGACCTCCCCAAAAATAAAGCCAAGTACCTTATTTCAGGGGTGTGTGTGTGTCAAAAGAAAATAAGACCCTGTCTTATTTTCAGGAAAACACGGTAGATAGTAAGAAGGAAGGGAAGAGTAATAGTAATACAGTCTTAGAAAATTATTGCCATTGTTGTGGGAATTAGTTGTTTAGCAGAGTGATGGCATGCGGGAAAAAGCTTATCCTTGTGTCTAGTTGTTCTGGTGTGCAGTGCCCAATAGCGTCGTTTTGAGAGTAGAAGTTGGAACAATTTATGTCCAGGATGAGAGGGCTCTGTAGATGTTTTCACAGCCCTCTTTTGACTAGGGTCACATATGCTTGGCTAACCGTTTTTGGATCACGTGCCTAAAGCGGGGGGAGTGCAGAGGGTTCATGCGCGGCTGGGCCTCACCCATAAGCCTATGCGTGCGACACCTGAATGCTCCGGAGGGCTAAAACCGGCTCTACGAGCAAACCGGAAGTCCATTCCTGAACTTCCGGTTTGCTCGTAGGGCCGGGTTTTCGCACTCTGGAGGCTTCTGGTAAGTTCCTGAAGCCTCCCGAGACCCTCCCGGGGGGGTGGCATAGGGAGTTTTTGCCCTCCCCAGGCTCCTATAAAATGCAAGTAGAAAAATAGGAACCACCTTTGGTGGGAAGGTAACAGCATTCCGTAAGCCTTCGGCGTTTAGTCATGCTGGCCACAATACCACGGAGACGTCTTCGGACAGCGCTGGCTCTTTGGCTTTGAAATGGAGATGAGAGTCGGGAACAATCAGAACATATGTACGAGGGGAGCCTTTACCTTTATCTCAAAGGTGTCAAACTCAATTTCATTGATGGTTGCATCAGGGTTGTGTTTGACCTCAGGAGTGCCGGGGTGGTGGTGGTGGTGGTGGTACCTGTTCAGGGGGCGTGACCAGCTCGACGTCACTCAAAGTTGGGGGTGCTGGTGGTGGCCTGAGCACTCTGCCATCGGAAACAGGCTCCCGGGCTCCGTTTTTACCTGCAACGGCCTTCTGCAATCCTCCGCCAGCAAAAACGGAGCTCGGTTGAGCCGCCTGAAGCCCTCACAAGCTCCATTTTTTGCTGACAGAAGCACTGCGGCCCAGTCCCTCGCTGTTTCCAGGTCGGCCCCATGGGCCTTGAGTTGGACACTCCTGGTCTATCTCTTTTGAGTTATATATAGGCTGTTTTCGTCTTACAAAGTTCATTTAGTGACTGTTCAAAGTTACAACGGGGCTGAAAAAAAGAACTTATGACCAGTTTTCACATTTATGATCATCCATCCACCTCATTCTCTGTCACCCCTTTCTTCTTTTGCCCTCCATCGTTCCCAGCATGAGGCTCTTCTCCAGGGATTCCTTCCTTCTCATTAGGTGGCCAAAGTACTTGAGTTTCCTCTTCAGGATCTGGCCTTCTAAAGAGCAGTCAGGGTTGATCTCCTCTAGGACTGACCGATTGGATCACCTTGCAGTCCAAGGGATTTGCAGGAGTCTTCTCCAGCACCAGAGTTCAAAGGCCTCCATTCTTTGGCTTTCGGCCTTCCTTATGGTCCAACTTTCACAGACATACAGAACATTCTAAGCCAGTTTCAGATATCTGGACTTCAACTCCCAGAATTCCCCAGCCATCATGGTTCTCAACCTTAGCAACCTTAAGAGAATTGGACTTCAATGCCCAGAAATCTCTAGCCAGCATGAGGACTTTTGAATTCTGGGCATTGTAGTCCAGACATCATAAAGTTGCCAAAGTTGAGAAGCAAAGTTGGTTGGAAGAATCCCTTGATCAGCTTGGTAGATGACCTACAATGTCAACTAAATAAGGGCAGAGTGTCTTTTGCTAGCAATTTTGAAGCTGTGAACATCTGTCTTGGATTTCTGGTGAATCAGGAGCTGGGTGTGAAGTCTGATATTTATTTGGCCTTTGAAGGCGCTCCACCTTAAAAATTCAGTTTGGAATCTGGAAATAATTCTTGATCTTCAGTTGTCATTGGATACACAGATGGTTGCTGTGGTGGTGGACACTTTCTCACAATTATGTCTAGGGGTGCCAGCTGTTATTTCTCCTGACCAAGTCAGCTTCAATTGTTGTTATTCACACTTTGATTACATCTTGTCGGGATTACTACCATCCATTTTACATGGAGCTTACTCCTGAATGGGGTCCAGGAGATACAATAGGTGCCAACTGCAACACACAAGCTGTTAAATGATGTTTTATAGAAGATCAACAGGAGATCTGTGATTAAGGAACTGAATTGTTTGCCACTGTTTACTGGGTATACTTTAGTCCAGGGTTCTCCAACCTTTGCAACTTTAAGTCTGAAGGACTTCAGCTCCCAGAATTCTCCAGCCAGCAAAGCTGGCTGGAGAAGTCTGGGAGCTGAAGTCCTTCAGACTTAAAGTTGCAAAGGTTGGAGACCCCTGCTTTAGTCTGTTTCAAAACCTAAATCTTTAGACTCTGATTGTCTGAGTGACCATATCTCCTAATACAGGTAATCCTCAATTTTACAACCATTCTGTCAGGCCTGCAGCCGTCTTTTGTTTTGGATCTTTGGCCTGCCACACTTTCTATCAGTCTACTATGCATTTTCTATTGTGGGAAAATGGGACGGGGGGAATTGTACAGAGTTAGATGCTATGTAGCCATAACAACATTCTTTCTAGAAAGCCAAGATCATCCTTTGTTTTTGCACCTCTGCACTTGACTGGATCTGGATGGATGGAACTGCCAGCATGGCAGTGGGAGATTGGACCATGGGATATGTTAGGATATTCAGCCTTATATTGGGTTGACCCTATATATGAGCCTATGTTCTTAAGGAGTTATGCAGCTTTAAGAACTGTTAAATTCTGATTGGCTGTGCTTCTCAGCTCTACCATAAAGGAAGCTCAGGAACACAGTCCGTTCCCTTTTTGATTCCATTCCTATTTTTACTTTTTGCTGCTGAGGAGATGAAGACTGAAGAAGTATTTGTTTTGCATCACTGTAAGATAACTCTGTGTTTGGTGAAGGACTGTTATTGTTTTGAGAAGTTAGTCTCACTGGTCGGAAGAAGTATTTTAGTTGCTACAAAGTAAAGACTATTTTCTTACTATCACTGTTTTAGAGTTTGTTTGAGGTTACAACAACGTATCTCTTTACTGTCCGGTGAATTACACTATTCCGCATTTATTTCCTAACACCGGTTACGGGACCAGAGTTGTAACACTGGTTCTGAACCCAGAGTTGCTAACAGGATGGGCTGGTGGGTGGGGTGGGAGGCAAGATCTTGAACTTTCAACTGGGTGGGGAAACCCGGGAAGCTTTCAGATTCGGGTTTCCCCAGATGTGCCAACATGGCTCTCTTCATCAATTGGAACTTTGAGGAAAACTTTGCCTGGGACTCTGCTTTACTTTTGGATGCTATTTGGAACCCTGACAGGTTCCTTTAGTGCCCATTCAAAGTTACCACAGCACTGTACCACAGCAAGGTTTTGACGACCATCTTTAAAGCGCTCCATGGCTTGGGGCCTAGTTATATGCGAGACCGCCTCCTGCCCCATACATCCCTTAGACCGATACGCTCCCACAGAGAGGGCCTTCTCAGGGTGCCGTCGGCCGGACAATGCCGACTGGCGACACCCAGGGGAAGAGCCTTCTCTGTGGCGGGGCCAGCCCTCTGGAACGACCTAACCCCTGAACTCCGTACCATCTCCGACCTCCGCCTCTTCCGCCAATGTCTAAAGACATATTTGTTCCAACAAGCCGGCCTAGCCTAACCTCCCGTGGGGACTTTTAGGAAGTTTTTTAATTGGGTATTTTAAATTTGGTTTTAGTACAGGATAGGACTATTTAATATTTATTTTAAATTATATATTTATCTTTGTATTGGTATGTTTTTAAATTTCCTGTACGCCGCCCTGGGTCCTCTGTGGAGAAGGGCGGGATATAAATTTAAATTAAAAAAAAAAACTGTAAAGGTGGCTGATGATGATTTTTCACAGTTACGACCGTTGCTGCACCCCCATGGGCACGTGATCAAAATATGAATGCTTGGGAACAGGCCTGTATTTATGACGGTTGATGCGTCCTGGGGTCATGCGATCCCCTTTTGCGACCTTCTGACAAAGTCAATGGGGAAGCCACTTAATGGCCCTATTACTAATTTATCAACTGTGATGGCTCACTTAACAACCATAAAATGGGGCAAAACTCACTTAATAACTGTCTGGCTTAGCAATGGAAATTGTTGTTGGGAGTCGAGGTTTACCTGTACAAAGTTGTCTAAGGTATGGTTGTGCTCCACCAAATTCGGACCAGATTCGGACAGTGAGGAGGTTGGGGAGGGACATGGGCCACTCCTGGTGTCTGGGGAAGGCTGAGAGGAGGGCTCTGTGTCGGAGGCAGAGAGGGGGCCAGGGCCGTCTGACAGTTATCAGCTGCCTTCAGAGTCAGACAGCAGTGAGGCAGAAGAACAGCTGGAGCCTGTTCCCAGTGTGTGCATGCGCAGAGTTGCCAGACGAGAGGAACAGCTAAGGAACAAGAGTCGCCTTGGGAGTAAGGCCGCAGGTGGACGATGAATGGCCCCTCCCACAGGGAATAAAAGAGGAGCGAAAGGGGAGTGGAGTTTGCAGGAGGCAATTAGTTCATTCCTGCATTCTTCCCAATGCGTCAGAAAGATATCGTCCCGGCCACTCTCCAAGCCTGATCAAGGTCGGTCATTGTGAACTCTCTTGAAAGACTGCAGGAGAGGAAAGACTTTGCTGGGGAGGAATCCACTGACAATTAAATAAAAGGGGTTTATCGGGATGAGGACTCGGCTTGGTGCTGCTGGGGGAAGCCTAGGTCAGAACAGGTATTTAGGTCTGCAGGGGAAGACCTTTAAGTATCTCTCTATTGCCAGGGGCATCTCTTTCTGCGAGATGGGAGAAAGCATATTTCTGTACTTTTCTTGTGGTCCCTCCAGACTTGCATTTGCCCTCCATTCTCTGGGAAATCATTAAGAAACCGAATCTTACATCCTCTTTTTTAGATTGTTAATTGATTTTAGCGTTTGAGACAAAAATGCAATGCCTCCGTTGTAATGTACGTTTTCCAACTTTCCAGTGGCGTAACATTTTGGTCAGCCTGCTTGAAAAGTTTCTGGGAAAGAAAGAAAGACAGGTTATCAATCAAATAAATACTTTCGGGTGGGAATTGCATAGAAGAATGGTGGGCTATTATCTGGGGAGCTTATTTGCCGTGATTCCAGCCCTCGGCTGATGTTTTTGGTGTGACATGACACCTGCCAACTGTATCCTAATTATCTCAGCAATATAATGCTTGCTTGATTATCCTGGCAATTACATGAAATAACTGAGTAGTTAACATTTCATCATTGCCGTTCTCTGAATCTGTGGACGGAATTTATGCATATTGCAGCCAAAACAGAAAGTTATTTCTGAAGTGGGAAGATGGAGCCAACAGTGTGTGTGCGTGTGTGAGAGAGAGAGGAGGGGGGAGAGAGGGAGGGAGGGAAACGGGAAGAGCATGAGAGAGAATCAGAGAGAGAGAGAAAGCCAGAGACAAAGAGAGAAAGAGAGAGAGGAAGAGAAAGAGGGAGAGGAAAAAGAAAGCCAGAGACAAAGAGAAGGAAGGAAGGAAGGAAGGAAGGAAGGAAGGAAGGAAAGAAAGAAAGGAAAGAAAGAAAGAAAGAAAGAAAGAAAGAAAAAAGAAAAGAAAAGAAAGGAAAGGAAAGGAAAGGAAAGGAAAGAAAGAAAGAAATTTCAAAATAATCATCAGATCATCAGTATTTCTTATAAAGTATTATATTAAAATGCATCAATGCTAAGGAGTTAGACGTTCTACTCCCCCTCCCTACCTGTAAAGAACTCTGTTCCAACTGCCAATTGCCTTATATTAACACGCTCTGATGCTAAGGAATTACACATTCTACATTAATTTTCAAGCTTTAAATGTCAATATATCAAGCCTGATCATAACTACTCATTAATTTTCAAGCTTCAAGCATCAATTTATCAAACCCGATCACACAGTTTTGTAGTGAAGCATGGGTATCCAGCTAGTCTATAATATGACACATATTTTGAGAAAATGGTTATGAACACATTTTTTGTTTCACATCCAGGATGACATTCATATGCAAATTTAACATTTTAGGTCCTCTAAAAGTGTCATTTTATGACTATCACATCAGTCAAAATTCCTCTCCGGATATTAAATACTTTTATTTAG